>JAOXOE010031726.1:0-11678 GCA_028565055.1 Phoeniculus purpureus
ATTAAATATTTTTTGATGCTTGTCTCTCTCGTAGTCACGCTGTTTTTGCTGCATCGCAACTGCTATATAGTCTTGCGCTCTAAAATCTGCACTAAAAATGGCATCGTCTAATCGTATGTTTTTAGCAAATTTTGGACTTTTAACGCTGATAAAATTATCAGTTACTCTTTTTATTTCTAATCCCCTATTTTTCAGCTCATTTTGTATTGCAGCGCGATTCTTAAATCGTGCAGCTGCTGCAAGCTTGTATATATATGCTGTTAGCTCATTTTTAGCGCTATTATGAGTAGTAAGCTGCAATTGCTTCGGTGTGTAGTCTTTCTCGTCAACGTTCTTTAAATTCGCGCTCCGACTAAAATGCGGATTATTAAAGCGCTTTTTGCTTGGATCATGCGGATCACTGAATTTGAAATTCATATTAATGACATTTTGAAACGCATTGACGCGCTTTAAGTCTGCTGCGTGAAAAAAAGGCTGCAAACGTTTTCCTGATCTTAGCTCTTGATTCGGTATCAAAAAATTCAGCTCTAAGCGATCGTCTTTGTCTGTATGTTGCACCCATAGAATATTGTATTGATCAGGCTGTAGCCCCGCAAACAGCGTCTTTTCAAAGTTATCCATGATTATTGCTTTAGTCTCTGCTGATACAGTCTTATACGATTCTTCAAATGATAAAGCACCTGACGTATAACGTCTCGCGTAGTCAGTTGAGTTGATCAGCTCTTTTGTGATCTCTGCATTGCCGCGTAATATACTTGCGCCATCACGATCTCTATTGTCACCGAGCAAATAGTTGACAGGGCCGTCACCGCTGCCAGCGCCTTTACTAAAAAACTTAACTAACATTTTCATCGTCCTTGTGTTGATCAATTATGCTAATTAGCATCAATTCAATTCTATTAATAGACGATAAGTCTTTATCGCTTATTTGCTTGTTTGTATTAACGTGTTTAGCAATCTGATTCAGATTAGATCCAATTCTGCCTATGGCTCTAACAAGATTAGGATCAGCGCGTTTGATTGGCTTTTGACTTAATGCTAATTCGCGCATCCAAGCTGCCAACTCATCTTGTGTCTTTAGCTCGTTTAGCTTGTCTTTCTCATCTTGAGTGACACGTATTTTTATAGACAGCTCGCGTTTCTCACCTTTGATAATTGGCATATCCGCACCTTTTCGATGGTGGTTTTGGAGGGGGGTTAAGGGGGGCGTATGCCCTCCCTTACCAGTTCACGCAGGGGGAAATAGTAGCGAAGCGGATAGAGACCCCTGTGTGTGTACTGGCTTAGTATATGATCATTTTACTACACTTAACAACGCTTATATTGCTGTACCTACATGCTAAGATATTGCTGTACCTAAATTTTTGTGTATTGCTGTACCTACAGATTTGGAGTTGCTCATGATTAACAAACGTTCTATAAACATGAAAAGAGTTAGTGCTACTCGTTCAGCAGAAGTTAAAGCGATGTTGGATTTGTTGAGAGAGTTAGATAAAGGTGGAGACGGTGATTTAGAAGGTTTTAAATATTACGGCATTAAACATAACTTGGCTATGAAAAATCGTATCAATTCATATAGAGCACAGAAAATAGCTAATGCAATTGGTAAGAACATTAGTAAAAGTCACTTGATGAAATTCTCAAAAGATAAAGATCTAATGATAGTTAAAGATTTCACTTTTAAAGATGAAAAGAAAATGAGTGTTAATGAGTTCTTGGATATAAACATTGATGCTCTTATCAAATACTATTCAGTAATCAAGAGCTTTTATATCAACAATGCTTTATTTGAGTTAGATAATAATTGAATACTTTCTGCTTTTTTCAGTTAATTATTAATAATAAATATATTTTAACTTTTAAATACTTTTAAAGACTTTTAGACGCTCTGTAATCGTTGCCCAGTATAGCTTTGACGCTCCATTATGCTAGTTTTATCTGACATTATGCTAGTTTTATCTGACATTATGCTAGAAAAATCTGACATAGATGCTAGAAAAATCTGACATTATGCTAGATATTCTATTGACTATCATAATCATTATGCTAGTCTGTATAAAAGCTAACATATCGAGATTTTTATGAATTCTGATGTTGAGTTATACGAAAAAAAGTACCCTGATCATTTAGTTGTCATGCAAAACAAAATTTCTCAAGCTTTTAAAGATATGACGATAGATGAGAAGCGCATAATAATGTTAGCTAGTACAGTTGCAAGAATAAAAGATGCGACAGAACAGACAGCAATAGAAATTACTGCAAAAAACTTTTCAGAAGCATGTAATCTTGAGAAAAAATCAGTTTATCAGCAGCTAAAAGTCGCAAGCCACAACTTAATGAAGCGCTCGTTTAGCTATGTCGATGAAAAAGGCAAAACTGTAGCAGTGCAATGGGTTATTAGGACGCGATACGATGAAGGTTTTATATCAATAAACTTTCCTGCCGAAGTTCTTTACATGCTCAAAGTATTTGATAAATTTAATCCATACACTAAATACAAAAAAGCAGATGTTTTGAGCTTAAAGCTAAGCTACTCAATCGATCTATATCATCTTGCTAAGAAATACGAAGGTATGGGTGGCTTTACAATTTCTTTAGATGATTATAAGGCGCAGCTTAAAACACCCGATTCTTATGAAAAAATAAACAACTTAAAGAGCAATGCCGTAGATAAGCCAATCCAAGAAATAAATGAGAAAACCGATATTAAAATAACTTACGAAAACGTAAAACGTGGGCGCACAGTCATAGGCTTGAAATTCACTGTCAAAGCTAAGCCACAGCCCAAGCCAATACTAAAGATTAACAACGGTAAAAAGGAAATAACAGTTGCTGATTTGAAAGACAAGCAAATAGAAGCGCTTGTTTGTACTGAAGCTTTTAAAGCTGATTATAATGACATGATAAGTCCTACAAGCCCCGTAAATACAGATTTTAGGCTTTGGAAGCCAGAAATGGTAAAGCGTCTTAAAGCTAATCCCGATCTATTTACTAAACGCTCATTACAGTTTTATTTAAGCCAAATCGGCGACTATAAAAATAAAAGCTGAATACTTAAAATTTACTTGTTTTTTAAGTATTTTTTAAGTATTATGGTTATTCATTCAATAATCATGAGTTAATTATGAAACACGAAGTTGAGTATCAGGACGATAAGATTTTAGTAAACGTTGAGGGTGGCAGTTACTCTCTTAATAGAACGCATAATGATGAAAAAGATAAGGCTTCTGTAGCGCGCATAGTTGAAATGTTAGAGCGTGAAAGCTTCTACAAAAACGATGATTTTACTAACAAGTTCAATCAGCACTTAGAAACAGTCATTTTAGCAACTCGAGGTGGCGGAAGCGGTGCTGTAGCTTGTAGAGACACGCTGCTGAGCTTATATAATGGCAGTGCTTATAAAGCTAATTTGTCGAATTGGTACAACTTAGACAGTAAGAATAAAGAAGCGTTGTTGTTCGTGCTTCAACACCAGACGACAAGCAATAGAAAAGACATAGATCTATATTTACCAGAGTACGCAGCTGATTTTACGCGCATGAAAAATGAGGTTGAATAATGTCTGACGAAAAAAAGACTGCTGAAAAAACAGTAACGCTTAAAGTGGAGCGCGATTTAGCTGACGCATTTAAACGCGCTGCAAAAGCTAACGATCGCTCTCAATCGCTGCTGATACGTGACTTTATGAAAGATTACGTCAATAAAAATGGACAAGCTAAGCTGTTCTAATTACTAAAAAAAAGGGGGCATATCTAAAAGATTGCCCTTTTTTTAGTAGTTAAAACTCGAATCCAGGCGCGTCTATTTTTTCTAGATCGCTCTCAAATCGCGGCTGTGCGTCTGTTTGCTGTTCTGCTGTCTTTGCTATAGCAACCTCAATAACGTCCAATTTCAAAGGCTCAGGCGCTATAACGTCTTTATATATCTCTTTGTGATACTCTATTTTTTTCTCGGTCGTTTCAGCTAGAATTTTTTTTGCGTGTTCGTATTCTGTTGGCGCTTCTGACAAGTGCGCTTTTTTTGCAAACTTTATTGCTGCTGGCGCATACTCCGCAGCAATGAATTCTTTTTCATACAACCCCCCGTCAAGCCTTATTTTTATTGACTTGCCATTTTTATCAACTAAATTAGCACTACTCACAGAAATGTTTTTTTCACCGCTACTGCGCTCTATTTTTAGACCCATTTTTCTGAGTTCAGCTATAACATCGTAGCGATTTTTAATCATGTCTTGATCGAATGCAAATTGCATCTTACGATTAATCGCATCGCGCAAGGCTTCACGCTTGCGTGGCTTCGCTATAACTTCATCATCTTTTTTTGACTCTTTGCGACTATAATTAGCGCGATCGTAAGGCGTTGGCGGTTCTGCGCCCTTAGAGTGTTCATTGATTAATCGTTTGCGGTCGGGCGCGTTGGGATCTGCTAATTTATACTCATAATTTATAACGTCTTTAAACGCATTAACTCGCGCTAAGTCAGCACCCGCAAAAAACGGCTGCAAGCGCTTACCGCTTCGCAGTTCTTGCCCTGCGATCAAAAAATTTAGCTCTAAACGCCCGATGGGGTTATCTTTGTCTATATCTTTGTCTGCGTGTTCAATCCATAAAATATCGAATTGATCACGCTCCAAACCACAAAATAAAGTGTCCTCAAACTTTTGCATAATCTCAAATTTCTCTTGTTCTGTCAGCTCGTCAGCGCGTTTCTCAAACGAAAGAACACCGCTTTTGTACTTCTGCTGATAGGGTGTGGCATTGATCAGCTGCTCTGTGATGACAGGATCACCGCTAAGCACACGCGCATGTGCGCGTGGCTCTAAAGGTAGGCGCTTTTGATCAGCGTTATCGTTTGGGCGCTCTGCTTTCTCTTTCAAAAAATAATTAAGCGCTCCGCTCGCTGGGCCTTTGCCATGCGTAAAAAATTTAACGATCATCGTCTGCGCTCCTCTTTGCGATTTCTAAATTCTGATTTATCAATTTGTGCATCAGCTCTCTGATTGCTGTTATCTCATTTAGCACTTGTTTATCTAATTGCTCATCGGTATTTGCATGTTTTGTTATTTGATTAAGATTAGATCCGATGCGTCCGATCTGGCGAATTAGATTCGGATCTGCTATTGCTATGGGCGTTGATTTCAATGCTAAGTTTCTGAGCCATGCGCTCATCGTTTTTTCTGTCACTCTTTTCTTAATCAATTCATGCTCATACTTATTAACTCTAAGCGTAAGCTCGATTTTGCGCGGCTCTTTAGCGCCTGTTACATGATTTGTAACGTGTTTTTTAATCGGTTTCATAGCAACCTCGTGAGGGTAGTTTTTTTGGGGGTTGAGGGGGGTTGTTTCCCCCTCACCTGCACCTGATAGCACCCATTGAACGATAGTGAAAATGGGCGCTATCAGGACTGCTGGCTTAAAATAGCTTATTTTTATATTGTATGATCTTATTGATGAGTACAGACATTTAATATTGTAACTGTCTGTACCTATGGTATTATTGTTTTTACAGAGTTTTTATAGAAGTTATATCTTGATTCAATAATCTTACTCTAAATGAGTGAATTTGATGCTTACCTGCCGATTTGTTGTCTTATTCACATGATTTTTACTATTTACGAGGCTTTTAATAATGAGTAGTAGATCTGAGAATATGAGAAAAGTGAATGCTGTTCGTTCTGCTAAAACTGCTGCGATGATAGATTTTTTGAAAGCGCTAGAAACAGGTGAGGGCGATTACGGGGGATTTGGCAGCTTTAGTATAAAGCCAATAAGAAAAGGTCAACTTAATTCATATAGAGCAATGAAAATAGCTGCTTATTTTGATAAGCGTATTAGTAAAAAACATTTATCTGTATTTTCAAAAGATACTAATTATGTTTATCGTTTAACTTATGCTGATATATATGCTTATCTGAAAGAGTACGATAAAGAATTACGATTTTATTGCAGATTTTATATTCAATCTTATGTAAATGATGCACTAACAGAGTTCAATAAGATTACGAATAATGATTAAGACTTATCACTGTCTTTTCTCTTTTTCAGTTAATTATTAATAATAAATATATTTTAACTTTTAAATACTTTTAAATACTTTTAGACGCTCTCAAACCCTTGATAACAAAGGGTTCTACGTCCAACTATGCTACAAATAGCATGATGTATGCTACAAATAGCATGATGTATGCTACAAATAGCATGAACAAAAGCTACAAATAGCATGAAGTATGCTACAATAAACTATGTTGTAGCATAGTTGAGGTTTATATGAGTTCAGAAGTCGATCTATATGAGAAAAAGTATCCAAAAAACTGGGTTGTGATGCAAAATAAGATTCTGCAAGCATTCTATAAAATGACAGTCGATGAAAAACGTCTGCTACTTCTCGCTAGTCCAATCGCGAGGTTAATTGACGCAACACAAGACGATGCTATAGAGATAACAGCGTCAGATTTTGCGGAGGAATGCGGTATAAAGATCAACTCAGCATATAGTCAAATGCACGATGCTAGTCTCACGCTAATGAGTAAACATTTTAGTTATAAAAACGAGAAAGGCAAAAGAGTGAATGTGCAGTGGGTAATCAGATCTATCTATGATGAAGCATGTGTATCGTTATGCTTTACTAATGAAGTTCTGCTGATGCTCAAAGAGTTCGATAAAAACAATCCTTTTACAAAGTATAAAAAAGAGCATGTTTTAGCTCTTAAGGGTGAATACTCTATTGATATGTACCATTTAGCCAAGAAACATGAAGCAATGAGCAAGTTCTATATGTCATTAGATGATTATAGAAATGAGTTAGGTCTAACAGATAGTTATGCACGTATAAATAACTTAAAAGCTCGTACTTTGCACCCTGCGATTCAAGAAATTAGCGAGAAAACAGATATAGAGTTGTCGTATGAGAATAGAAAAAAAGGCGGTCGAGTGATTGGCTTTGACTTTACTGTCAAAGCTAAGCCACAGCCCAAGCCAATACTAAAGATTAACAACGGTAAAAAGGAAATAACAGTTGCTGATTTGAAAGACAAGCAAATAGAAGCGCTTGTTTGTACTGAAGCTTTTAAAGCTGATTATAATGACATGATAAGTCCTACAAGCCCCGTAAATACAGATTTTAGGCTTTGGAAGCCAGAAATGGTAAAGCGTCTTAAAGCTAATCCCGATCTATTTACTAAACGCTCATTACAGTTTTATTTAAGCCAAATCGGCGACTATAAAAATAAAAGCTGAATACTTAAAATTTACTTGTTTTTTAAGTATTTTTTAAGTATTATGGTTATTCATTCAATAATCATGAGTTAATTATGAAACACGAAGTTGAGTATCAGGACGATAAGATTTTAGTAAACGTTGAGGGTGGCAGTTACTCTCTTAATAGAACGCATAATGATGAAAAAGATAAGGCTTCTGTAGCGCGCATAGTTGAAATGTTAGAGCGTGAAAGCTTCTACAAAAACGATGATTTTACTAACAAGTTCAATCAGCACTTAGAAACAGTCATTTTAGCAACTCGAGGTGGCGGAAGCGGTGCTGTAGCTTGTAGAGACACGCTGCTGAGCTTATATAATGGCAGTGCTTATAAAGCTAATTTGTCGAATTGGTACAACTTAGACAGTAAGAATAAAGAAGCGTTGTTGTTCGTGCTTCAACACCAGACGACAAGCAATAGAA
Source organism: Phoeniculus purpureus (assembly GCA_028565055.1). Lineage (NCBI taxonomy): Eukaryota > Metazoa > Chordata > Aves > Bucerotiformes > Phoeniculidae > Phoeniculus > Phoeniculus purpureus. The sequence goes on from JAOXOE010031726.1 coordinate 7,677, forward strand.
AAGACATAGATCTATATTTACCAGAGTACGCAGCTGATTTTACGCGCATGAAAAATGAGGTTGAATAATGTCTGACGAAAAAAAGACTGCTGAAAAAACAGTAACGCTTAAAGTGGAGCGCGATTTAGCTGACGCATTTAAACGCGCTGCAAAAGCTAACGATCGCTCTCAATCGCTGCTGATACGTGACTTTATGAAAGATTACGTCAATAAAAATGGACAAGCTAAGCTGTTCTAATTACTAAAAAAAAGGGGGCATATCTAAAAGATTGCCCTTTTTTTAGTAGTTAAAACTCGAATCCAGGCGCGTCTATTTTTTCTAGATCGCTCTCAAATCGCGGCTGTGCGTCTGTTTGCTGTTCTGCTGTCTTTGCTATAGCAACCTCAATAACGTCCAATTTCAAAGGCTCAGGCGCTATAACGTCTTTATATATCTCTTTGTGATACTCTATTTTTTTCTCGGTCGTTTCAGCTAGAATTTTTTTTGCGTGTTCGTATTCTGTTGGCGCTTCTGACAAGTGCGCTTTTTTTGCAAACTTTATTGCTGCTGGCGCATACTCCGCAGCAATGAATTCTTTTTCATACAACCCCCCGTCAAGCCTTATTTTTATTGACTTGCCATTTTTATCAACTAAATTAGCACTACTCACAGAAATGTTTTTTTCACCGCTACTGCGCTCTATTTTTAGACCCATTTTTCTGAGTTCAGCTATAACATCGTAGCGATTTTTAATCATGTCTTGATCGAATGCAAATTGCATCTTACGATTAATCGCATCGCGCAAGGCTTCACGCTTGCGTGGCTTCGCTATAACTTCATCATCTTTTTTTGACTCTTTGCGACTATAATTAGCGCGATCGTAAGGCGTTGGCGGTTCTGCGCCCTTAGAGTGTTCATTGATTAATCGTTTGCGGTCGGGCGCGTTGGGATCTGCTAATTTATACTCATAATTTATAACGTCTTTAAACGCATTAACTCGCGCTAAGTCAGCACCCGCAAAAAACGGCTGCAAGCGCTTACCGCTTCGCAGTTCTTGCCCTGCGATCAAAAAATTTAGCTCTAAACGCCCGATGGGGTTATCTTTGTCTATATCTTTGTCTGCGTGTTCAATCCATAAAATATCGAATTGATCACGCTCCAAACCACAAAATAAAGTGTCCTCAAACTTTTGCATAATCTCAAATTTCTCTTGTTCTGTCAGCTCGTCAGCGCGTTTCTCAAACGAAAGAACACCGCTTTTGTACTTCTGCTGATAGGGTGTGGCATTGATCAGCTGCTCTGTGATGACAGGATCACCGCTAAGCACACGCGCATGTGCGCGTGGCTCTAAAGGTAGGCGCTTTTGATCAGCGTTATCGTTTGGGCGCTCTGCTTTCTCTTTCAAAAAATAATTAAGCGCTCCGCTCGCTGGGCCTTTGCCATGCGTAAAAAATTTAACGATCATCGTCTGCGCTCCTCTTTGCGATTTCTAAATTCTGATTTATCAATTTGTGCATCAGCTCTCTGATTGCTGTTATCTCATTTAGCACTTGTTTATCTAATTGCTCATCGGTATTTGCATGTTTTGTTATTTGATTAAGATTAGATCCGATGCGTCCGATCTGGCGAATTAGATTCGGATCTGCTATTGCTATGGGCGTTGATTTCAATGCTAAGTTTCTGAGCCATGCGCTCATCGTTTTTTCTGTCACTCTTTTCTTAATCAATTCATGCTCATACTTATTAACTCTAAGCGTAAGCTCGATTTTGCGCGGCTCTTTAGCGCCTGTTACATGATTTGTAACGTGTTTTTTAATCGGTTTCATAGCAACCTCGTGAGGGTAGTTTTTTTGGGGGTTGAGGGGGGTTGTTTCCCCCTCACCTGCACCTGATAGCACCCATTGAACGATAGTGAAAATGGGCGCTATCAGGACTGCTGGCTTAAAATAGCTTATTTTTATATTGTATGATCTTATTGATGAGTACAGACATTTAATATTGTAACTGTCTGTACCTATGGTATTATTGTTTTTACAGAGTTTTTATAGAAGTTATATCTTGATTCAATAATCTTACTCTAAATGAGTGAATTTGATGCTTACCTGCCGATTTGTTGTCTTATTCACATGATTTTTACTATTTACGAGGCTTTTAATAATGAGTAGTAGATCTGAGAATATGAGAAAAGTGAATGCTGTTCGTTCTGCTAAAACTGCTGCGATGATAGATTTTTTGAAAGCGCTAGAAACAGGTGAGGGAGATTATGGGGGATTTGGCAGCTTTAATATAAAAAAGGTAAGGTTAGTTGAACTCAATTCATATAGAGCAATGAAAATAGCTGCTTATTTTGATAAGCGTATTAGTAAAAAACATTTATCTATATTTTCAAAAGATACTAATTATGTTTATCGTTTAACTTATGCTGATATAGATGCTTATTTGAAAGAGTACGATAAAGAATTAAGATTTTATTGCAGATTTTATATTCAATCTTATGTAAATGATGCACTAACAGAGTTCGATAAGATTACGAATAATGATTAAGATTTGTCATTGTCTTTTCTCTTTTTCAGTTAATTATTAATAATAAATATATTTTAACTTTTAATTACTTTTAAAGACTTTTAGGCGCTCTGTAACCCTTACCAGTAAAGAGTTACAGCCCTCATAATGCTAGTTCTTTCCCACTTAATGCTAGTTTCTTCCCACTTAATGCTAGTTTCTTCCCACTTCAATGCTAGTTTCTTCCCACTTAATGCTAGTTTCTTCCTACATCTAGCATTGAAACAATGCTACTATAATCTTACTACTAGCATCGAGAGCTATTTATGACTAATAATATAGATTCGTATGAGAAAAAATATCCTGAGAAATGGGTTGTCATGCAAAATACGATAACTCAAGCATTTAGAGAAATGACTATTGATGAAAAGCGTCTAATCATCTTAGCTTCACCAATAGTCAGGCTAAATGAAGCTACAGAACAAACAGCTATCGAGATATTAGCGTCTGAATTTTCTAAATTCTCTGATATAGACGAAAAGTCAGCTTACAAACAAATGAAAGCAGCTAGTAAAAAGCTGATGAAGCGGACTTTTATATACAATGATAAGAATGAAGCAGAGACAGAGGTGCAGTGGATCATAAGGTCGAGGTATCAGGACGGATATGTAACAACATTTTTTACAGACGAGGTGATACAGCTACTTAAGATTTTTGATAGCTTGAATCCTTATACGAAGTATCTGAAAGAGGATATTTTGAGCTTGAGGCTCACATATTCTATAGATCTGTATCATCTTGCTAAAAAATATCAAGGAATGGGTAGCTTTACAATGTCCCTTGATGAGTACAGAAAAGAGCTGGGTACTCCAAAATCTTATAAACGTATTAACAACTTAAAAGATAATGCTGTTGATCCGCCAATCAGGGAGATCAATGATAAGACTGACATAGATATTTCGTATGAAAATATAAAGCGGGGTAAAGAAGTTGTTGGCTTAAAATTCACTGTTAAAGTTAAGCCAAGGCAACAAATCAAAGACGCTAAGCAAAATATAGCTGCTCTCGTCACTGTCGCTGATTTGAAAGATAAGCAGATAGAAGCGCTCGTTTGTACTGAGGCTTTTAAAGCTGATTATAACGACATGATCAGCCCTACAAGCGATATAAATAAAGACTTTAGGCTATGGAAGCAAGAAATGTCGAAACGCTTAAAATCTAATCCTGAGCTATTTTCTAAGCACCCTATTCAGTATTACTTAGACAAAATAGGTGACTATAAAAAATAACTGCTATTTCAGTAGCTGCTAAATAGAAAAGCCAGGGACTATCCTGAATTATGTGTAACTGAATTTAGCTTATAGCAACACTTACACAAGGTTTGGGAGAGAGCCACTTCTTTTTTTCTTTTATTCACAACTACAAGGACTATAGATATGACTACAGGTACATCAGAATTAAATACGCAGGATTTTATTGCAGAATTTGGGCAGCATGAGCTTGTAATCGATTTTAGCGAA
>JAOXOE010031727.1:0-11677 GCA_028565055.1 Phoeniculus purpureus
GGTCTCGCTGAATGGCAGCACAGTCTGCTGGAGTGTCGGCTACACCTCCCAGCTTTGTGTCATCAGCAAACTTGCTGCACCCAAATCCCTCATCCAAGTCATTAATGAATAGATTGAATAAGACCGGTCCCAGTACCGACCCTTGGGGGACTCTAGTAGATACAGGCCTCCAACTAGACTCTGTCCCATTGACCACTACTCTCTGGCTTCTATCGTGCAGCCAGTTCACGATCCACATCACTCCCCAGTCATCTAGACCACACTGCTTCAGTTTGCCTGCGAGGATGCTATGTGAGACTGTGTCAAATTCCTTACTGAAGTCAAGATAGACCACATCCACTGCTTTGCCATCATCTATCCACAGAATCACAGAATCATCATGGCTGGAAAGGACCTCCAGGGTCATCGAGTCCAACCTTTAACGTATTATCTAACTGCTAGACCATATCCCTAAGCATTGTGTCCACTCGTTCCTTAAACACCTCCAAGGATGGTGATACCACCACCTCCCTGGGAAATCTATTCCAGTACCTAATTCACCTGGTTATGCCCTCATAAAAGGCTGTCAGGTTGGTCAAGCATGACTTCCCTTTGGTGAAGCCCTGCTGACTGTCCCTAATGATCCTCTTGTCTTAATCTTGTCAGAACTGAATTCAGTATGAGTGTATGGGAGGTACCCTGCTGAAGACATTAACTGCTCCCCTTAAAAATCTATGTGAGCAGGTGTTTGCAGAAACAGTACATTAATTTTCTCTGAAAATTTCATTACTCGACACCTTCCAGGTCATGAAGGAAGACATTAAATACATTCCATCCTAATTCTGAACCTTACAAGACAGAGTTCATAGCCATTTCTCTGTATTTTATTCATTTTGCTATACTGCAACATCAACATAACAGTGGGTTGCTTTACCCTTTCATGGCACATTGTGATATCTTGTGCCCTGTGGGCGACCCTCTCATTGGGGGCTGTATTATTTGCGCTGACACTCTCTATAGGTGGCACTTTCACACCAACTCCACACTCAGAAGAGTACAGACATCTATTACCAAAACGTGCTTTGAATTTTTGAGCCCAGTGCAGAGCTCCTGAGAAAAACCAGAGCTGTATTCTTTAAATTAGCAGGACTTCACACAAGTCAGAGGAGTGTCACATATCACCTTTTTCAATGATCAGGCAGCTGATTCTCTACAGTTAATTACTTTTTCTGAAGGTGTGTAAGGATGCACAAAAGTCTCCTGTTGTGAGCTTGCTGCTGTCTAGCAGCACTTCTCCAGGGCAAATTTTAAACCAGAGGTTTTGTGATATTAGTTTTGCAAATGTGATCTGTATTTTAAACAGTGGTCTACTCTGAAGGAAAAGTATAAAACTTTGCAGATTATTACTAAGTTTTATTTTATGTGTGCTGGCCTGTAAAAAACAGCTGGTCTTGAGTTTGTGTAAACAGAGCTGCCTCCTGAGCTGCATTAGACACGAGTTAGACACATGCAGTGCTGCCAGCTGTAATCTCACCTGTGTGCCTAACGTACAGAGTTGAAAAGAGATGCTGTTGAATCAGCATTTTTTGACATCTTCATTGGTAAATGAAGGGCTCCTAAGCTGCCTGACTCATGCAGACACCAAGAACTAGCTAAGGTCATGAAATGTAGTAGTACCCAAATCTTCCTTTTGTCTTAATAGAATCACTGTAGCACCTGTGTCAGAAGAGACTAGAGATTTGGGCACAAATAAACCTTCAGTGTCAGATGGGAAATCCTTGTAGCTACTCGAAAGCCTTGTAACTTTACCCATCCACTGAAGTTACTGGTCTGTTTTGCCCCTGCTCGTAGCTGGTCTTGCTGATCTTAGAGGTTTTTTTCCCAGCCTCAATTATGCAGCGACTCCGTAATCCTGTGATTCTGTAACAGTCTTTATTGAGGTCATTATCTACTGAGTTACATTTAAAAAATGTATCTCTGAAGTAACCTGTAAAGAATAAATGGATGACAAATAATGATCTCAGAAGCACTGCTGCTTGTAGGCATCTCTCAGTGCCTGTAATAAACTTGCTTCTAACTATTTAAAGAGTGCCCTTTGCTAAAGAAATGCAGCTTCGTACAGGTGGGTACAGCACTGATACAAGGTGGCCAAGGCGGCAAACTGCATCCTGATTTGTATCAGAAACAGTGTGGCCAGCAGGAGCAGGGAAGTAATTGTCCCTCTGTACTCTGCCCTGGTGGGTCCCCACCTAGAATACTGGATTCAGTTTTGGACCCCTGAATACAAGAAAGACATTAAGATGCTGGAATGGGTCCAGAGAAGGACATCAAGGTTGCTGAAAGGTCTGGAGAACAAACTTTATAAAGACCACTAAGGAAGCCAGGGTTATTTAGTCTGAAGAAAAGGAGATTGAGGGGAGACCTTAGAGCTGTCTACCTGAAAGGAGGTTGTAGAAAGGTGGGGGTTGGTCTATTGTCACAAGTAATGAGTGATAGGACAAGAGGAAATGGCCTGAAGTTGCAGCAGAGAAAGTTTAGGTTGGACGTTAGGATAAACTTCTTCATGGAAAGGGTGATCAGGCCTTGGAACAGACTGCCCAGGGAGGGAGTTGAATTGCCATGCCTGGACATATTTAAAAATCATGCAGATCTGGAGCTTAGGAACAAGGTCTAGTGGTGGGCTAAGCTCAACGGTCTTTTTCAACCTAACGACGCTATGATTCTGAGCAGTCATTACAAAGGAACTGAGAGGGAGGTCAGATGTCTGTAAGGACACATGTAAAAAATCTGCAGAAGTGCGCACTGAGACTCCTCTCATGACTGAAGTGAAGCTTGCACTGGAAATACCCTGATGATGCAAGCTTGAGAACAAACTCAGTTCCTAATCTGTGTATGACCATGAGCTGTCCTTACTCAGCTATACTGCTTTCTACCTTTATGCGTTTAAGCCTTAAAAGTTATGAGAAAACCACTTAGGTTGTTCAAACATTTGATACCAAATAATTCATAGAACAAGTCTGAGTATTAGTTGACACTTAGCTTACTGGACAAGAAGTTTTGTATGAATGAAGTTGTTCTACAGGACCTCTTAGGAATTTTTATTATGCATCATTAAATAACTGCCATTTCATTCTGTTCCATTTATTCTTACTCTGGTGTTATTTATTAGTTCTGCAATTCCATGAAGTACTTTACATGGTATTTGGATGACCTTTTCTTATCATGTATTTGCATGGCATTTGAATGCAGTCAACATACAAAAATTACTCATTACTTACCCTGCACAAATTCCCAGCATTAGTTATTTACCCTATAGACAGTGTTCATTGCTTCTGTCTTTCAGAGACATTTGCTTGTGTTGGATTGTGTCTTCTGTGAATCAAATTTTGAAGCAAATATAGTAAAGCATCCATTAATCTTTCATCTTCAGCATTTTCATTAACGGTTTGTTCATGTTCCTAGAATGTTTGGCAAAGCAGTGAGCTCCCAGACTCTGCAGGCATGCACATGTGCACATACACAGCTGCATGTGCACCCCTTCTCAGGGTAAGCTGAGCCCAGCCACATTGAAGAAATCCAGGCAAGGTGTCAATGAATATAAGAAGGGAACAAGGAGTGCATTTTTTGCTTTAAGAGCTAGAGGATATTGATGAGGATTTTGAGAAGCCCCTGAGAGTTTATCTGATGATTAAATAAAAGTTTTAACACAAGAGTTTTTAAAAATTTTTTGTTAAAGCAAAGTTTTTAGAAGATTTAAGCATCTAGACATTTTAAACATTTTTTTACATACTCCGAGGGACCTATTTTAGGTGTTTAGGATCTTTGGAAATATGACAAAAAAGTCATCTTTGAAAAAAAGAGAAAGCCTTCAGCAGCCATTAGGTTGGCTTCAAAGATACCTCTTCTCTTTGCAAACATTACATTCACCTACCAAGAGACCGCTTGCATCTCTTTCTTGGACTGTTGAGTTAAATTACTTTTCTGGGAACAAATAGCTCCTTACTGATACATTCTTCACAGAATCACACAATGGTTCATTAGCTACCTGGATAAAGGAATAGAGTGCCACTGTCAGCAAGTTTGCTGGTGACACAAAGCTGGGAGGTGTGGCCAACACCCCAGCAGACTGTGCTGCCATTCAGTGGGACCTGGACAGGCTGGAGAGCTGGGCAGGGAGAAACTGAATGAACTACAAAAAGGGCCGTGTAGAGTCTTGCATCTGGGCAAGAACAATCCCAAGTACCAGTACAGGTTGGGGACTGACCTGTTGGAGAGCAGCATAGCAGAAAGGGACCTGAGGGTCCTGGTGGCCAGCAGGATGACCATGAGCCTGCAATGTGCCCTTGTGCCCAAGAAGGCCAACAGCATCTTGGGGTGGATCAGGAGGGTGGTTATTAGATTGAGAGAGGTTCTTCTCCCCCTCTACTTGGCCGTGGTGGGACCACAATCTGGAGTATTGTGTCCAGTTCTGGGCCAATCAGTTCCAGAATGACACAGAACTGCTGGAAGAGTCCAGTGCAGAGCCACCAAGATGAGGAAGGGAGTGGAACATCTCCCTTATGAGGAAAGGCTGAGGGACCTGGGTCTCTTTAGGTAGGAAAAAAGGAGACTGCAGGGTGACCTCATTAATGTTTATAAATATGGAAAGGGTGGGTGTCAGGAGGATGGAGCCAGGCTCTTCTCAGTGTCATCTAATGATAAGACAAGGGGCAATGGGTATGAGCTGGAACAGAGGAGGTTTCATATCAGTATGAGAAGGAATTTCTTCACAGTGAGGGTAACAGAGCACTTGAATAGGCTGCCCAATGAGGTTGTGAAATCTCCTTCTCTGGAGATGTTTAAAACCCGCCTGGATATGTTCCTATGCAACTTGATCTAGGTGATGCTGCTGTGGCAGGGGGATTGGACTGGATGATCTTTTGAGGTCCCTTCGAATCCCTAATGTTCTGTTATTCTGTGATGGGTTGGAAGGGACCTTCAAAAGTCATCTAGTCCAACCTCCCTGCAGTGAGCCTGGATATATGCAACCAGATTAGGTTGCTCAGAAGCCTGTCCAGCCTGACCTTGAATGTTTCCAGGGATGGGGCTTCTACCTGTTACAGTGTTTCACCACCCTTATGGTAAAAATTTTCTTCCTTATATCCAGTCTGAATCTCCCCTCTTTATAAACATTATTGCATAAAGACTTCATTGTCCTGCTGTTCTGCTGCTTTCTGTGACCTCCTCCCTTGCTGCCTGCTCCCAGTTTCCTCTTGGCAGCTTTTCCCTCTCCACCCTGCAGCTCATCTATTGCACTGTAGCAACTGCCTGGTTCTTCTACTCCTCCTGCTCAGCTCCCAGATAGTTCAGATTGTGGAAGGGATTTTTTAAAGGTGTATTGCGAGGAGTTGTACCTGGCCAGCCACGTTATGACTGGAAAACTGCAAAACTCGTTTTTGTTAAATCACAGTGGTAATGCATCAAGAATTTGGTCTGAAGTTTAAAATTCTTACCTTTTGAGTTGGGTTTTTTCCCCGGTGGATGAATTATTGCAGCTATCAAGCACAGTGCAAAACAAAACAGTTGACTGCTCTAGTGCTAATAATTAGTGATGTGTAAATATGCATGGAAATAAGCATAACAGCCACAGAGAAATCCATACTTAGAGCACCTTCCTTGACTTCGCTGCTGGCTCCTATTTGGAGACTTAAGGTAATTTGAATTAGGTGTCCCCTGTGGTGGCAGATTGTGTTTTTTGAGTGTGTTTATGTAGGTTTATACTTGTGTGCTTGAAAATATCATAAAATCTCATTTTTTCTTCCTACACACCATTTCAATCATGTTATAACTGCACGCAAAGCCCTCCAATAGAGTATGGTTGGTCTGGATAGATAGGCTGATTCAATAGAGTTTTATTTTGTCTCTATCAATTTTTATTCCAAGGGCAAATGCTTATTTACTGAAAACTAGATGAGAGCTTAAACCAGACTGGCTCTGTTTAATCTGAAATGCTGAAAGAGGGTCAAAGTGCACCCTTGGTCCTTGGAGCTGCAGCTAACTTGCTACTAAATTAAAAGAATGAAATAAAATATTCTTTAGCTGTTTGATCAAAGAAATAGAGCTACAGCTTAAAAATGGCTAAAAGGAGTTTTTTTTTCCACAGTTGTTTGACAATGATTTATATTAACTGAGATTTTGTGTTCATTTATGAAATGACACTACGTGTAGGCTGAAATTCTTAACTATTCAGATCTTTCTTTAAATCCTGGTGTCTGTCCTTGAGAAGTAGTGATATAAACCTCAGCTGCTAAAATGTTGTGTTCTTAATTGTAAGAGAAAATGTTTTGTGTGATGGTAAGTAGTCAATTCTGTACAGTGTTGGAATGCAGGTTAAAAAAAGTTAATCTCCCCTGATTTTGTTATGACGCTGTTGTCTGCACAGCTTGAAATGACTAGTGGTTGTCTCACAGTCATTATAGAGTCTAAATGCAGATGTTTCCTTTTCCTTCACTACTACAGGAGTCACTCTTCAGAGCTGTATTGTGTAACATCCTATTGTGGCACATAAACAGTACATCTTTATATAGCAAGGGGGTCCCTTACCCACCTCTCTTTATGTGCTTTGGCAAAGGCAACTGTTTGAGTGTTAGGAAGCAATGCAACTAAGGCTACTCTGCATCTTTAAATCAGTTGATCGTGCATCCACCTTGTCCTGCAGGCTTGACTGGTGCGATGGTGTATGCTTTTTTGCAGGATGTACTCTGTATTCATCGTAGGATAGAAGTGCTCTTAGGATGATTTATGTGTAGGAGTTCTGCTGCACAAGTTGTAAAGTGTGTGAATGAATAAACCAGGGGACTGCAAAAAACGAGAGGATTTCTTATTTCTTTAAAAAGCACTGAGTATGCCCCTTGGAAGCTGAAGGGTGGGCACAAGGTGACTGTGAATGCACTGAACAACTGCCTTAAAGCATTTTTTTATCTTCCATCTTCCAAGTGCCTGATTCAAAGCATGTAGTTGGATTTATAAAAGATCTCCACATGTGTGCTGTGGTCTGAGTAATACTGGAAATTCTAGTAATTCTTAAAAATCAGATCCCTGGCATCTCAGTTTAACCTCAGCAATAAAATTGGCTTCCTGAATCTTGTATAAGAGGAGAATTCATTAGTATATACGAGGCTGTCAGTACTACTGTAGAGATGAGGACTACAGTCTATGAAATAACAAATTCTGCACACCAGCATCTGAATGGCATAAAGTAAGTTAAGTCTTGTGGCACCCTACCGAACAAAGGATAACAGAACACCAAACAACTTTTTATGGGGGGCACATCAATCATTTGCACTGAGCAAGGCCCTGGGAATGTAATAGGGTACGATCACATCAATACGGAAACAGCCTGAACTCAGTTTGCTTGGTGCATCTAGGATTTGGTAACAATTAAGTGCTTTGACTTTGGAACCTTAAGAGAAGTATTTTAACAAGAAATTTATGTTTGATTTCCTATTGTTGTTAAAAAAGTAAACCTAAAAGCTTCATTGCATGGCTCATCAGTAGGTTTTGACACTTGAACTACAACACAGAAAATGGTGCTGCTGGATTTCAGGGAGAAACTGATGATATTTGTTTCGTCCGTATGAAGCTGTAGCACAGAGGCAGAGCTACTTTGGCCTAAAGGAGCTCTTAGGATAATGGCCAGAGTTACAGTGACATTTCTATTTCCTACCAGCTTTGTTAGTGGATTGTGCTTTCTTGTGCTCATTCTTCTCAATTGTGATGCTTTCTGCCCTGTCTCCTCCAGCCAGCTCCTGACCTGCCTTTGCCACACCACTGGCCCCTTCCTTGCCGCCCAGTCCTCACTCCTCTGCCAGTCTCAGCCTTTCTACTCTGGCACTGTCAGTCCTTGTATCACTTCTCCATGTCACACCCCTTGCACAGCCCTTCCCAGGCTCACCTGGTCAAGCACCTTGTTGCTCTCAGACACTTGTTCAACCAGTCTCTGATTTCTGAGTCTCTCTGTAGACTCTGGTGCGTGGTCCATGCGTACCTTCCTTGGCTCTTGTCTCTCTTCTTGGAGATCTCCTCACACACAGTTCCTACCCTCCTTGTTCATCAGAATTTCTTGTCTGAAGCCTTTTCTGAGGCAGTTTCACACCAGGAAGTCAGATCCTTAGCTCCCCCCGATCTGCTCTCTCCAGCATGATGGTTTCTAGTCCCATCTGTTACCCTGAGGGTCCATTTCTCCTCTAGTCTTTATGCAGAGAGCTGGCTGCTCCCTGGAATGCTTTTCAGCTGCAGCTCCCAGACTCTGCTGCTCTCTGTGTTTGTCCCTTAGGCTGTTAGTCCCAGTGTATTTCTCTAGCCCCTTTCTCCAGTGCAGCAGTTCCGGTGTTTGTCCTCTCTACATTTAGACCATACACCTTCTTCCTCTTGCTAGCTGAGCGCAGCTAAGCAAGTCACGGACAGCATAAAAGAAAAGGTCTCCTGCCTGTCAGATCTGGTGTCTGCTCTCCCCTGCTCTCCAAGCCTCTTGCCCACACTGCCATCAGCCTGCAACCGGAGTGGGTAACTATCAGAGAGACAGATTAATTTTGTCTCCACATCTCCAAGCTGGAAGGATCCTGCTCAGCAACTCAGTGGGAATGGTAGGTGTCCTGAAAGTGGGATAAGAGCTGCAGGGGTGGAATTTGCATGGTCAGTCTGTGATGGTGGGGTGGTGGTCCAGCAGCTATAAAACCCCTGAGAGTCCTGAGAAGCATTGTTTAGTGAGTGCAGTTCGAGGTCCCTTCCAATCCCTTATGATTCTATGATTCTAACTGATACAGTGAAGGTATTTTAGGTATAAGTTCAAGCATAGCCTTGTTAAAAAAGTAAAAATACAGTAAAATCTCTTTGATAGTTACTGAGGCCCTATGAATAGTTAATCTTTGCAAAGGACTACTAGCAAATAGAGAGATATTAAAAGAAGATGACTTTCTCAGCAAAACCAAAGAAGACCAGGAGTTGGTAGAGTGCAGGCTATGAAAAAAGGTGTTTAAGGAAACAAACATTGTTGTCACAAAAGCCAAAAGAGTTGTAACTGAGAGCAGAAGGTTCTGGAGCAGCTTTCTCATCACAGCAGTGAGATCAAACTCCAACTTTAGAAGCTTTACTTTGTACTCCCTGATGCCAGGAGTAGCAGATGTTATACCTCAAAAACTATCACTCTGAGTAGAAAATTTTTAACAAAGATGGCAAAAGGCCCATTTCTGCCTTCAAGGGTGCTAATATTTCAAGTACCCATCCCAAACCCTACAGTCTTCTCAAAAAAAGATCCCTGGGATATTGCTGTAGTGTTGACAAGTAAGTACTGGGTATCTTAATCATCTTGCTCTCAGGCTTCTCAGTCAGCCTTTGACTAAAACTTCTGAAGAAAATTCAGTGTTGGGCAGGGAATATTTTCAATCAAACATAAGGCAACTTTAAATGGATTTTATAAGATCGAACAATCTGTTAACTTTATTATTAAGTGTTGTTATAGTGTTATTACAACAACCTGTATTTTAAAACAGTTAAATGTTGACTGATTGCTGGATCGAGTCTTGATTTTAAAACATAGCATTGAAACTGTTTGAACAGAACAAATAAATGTTTAATTCTGTGAGCAGGGAAACTTATCAGTCAGGAAGGTTAACAGTTGAAACTAAAAGCAGACTATCAATACCACTGGTTTTTTAATGTTCATTACACCATTTAAAAAAGTTCTAAGTCCTCATTTTTTTTTCTTGAAAGTCTGTGCCCATCAGAGATTCAAAAGCTTCTTAGAACTTCGCTTTCATACTGTGATACATCTTTTATGGCAGGACTAATGTTGCTCACTGCTAAAACATGTCTATATATATTATATGATTTACAATGAGAAGTTTAGAAGGCTGAGGAGAGTACATGAAGCTAGATGATTTCTTATTCCAGATTCTTTCTCTGTTGCACAGTTGGCCTTGTAGGAGTAATAAGCAGATAAAACTCTGTGTGCCTTACACAAACCTCCATTGTTCTGTGACTTTATTCTCATTTGTGTCTGGCAAACCAAAGGTTCTGAATGGATACAAGACAGCTACAATTAAAAATTAGTGCAAAACTTGTTTAGGTTTATTTTTGCAAGTCTTATATACAGCAGTCTCCTAAGGTATATGCATTTGTTTTACAGAAATAATCAATGATTCTGAGACATTTTGTGTATCAATATCTGTAAAGCATTTATTTTGAAATTAGAGGATAATTATAATGGAAGCAGCACTTACATCTTGCATAAAGCTCAGCCAGAACACATATTCCACTTGCTGCAACTTCCCAGATACTCTGAGCTCAAAGTATTATCTTTCCATCTGCAAAATCCTTCAGTACTTTTCCGTCGGCACTAACATAACATAGGTAAGCTTCAAGATTAAGTCTTGCAATTCATACTGAAAAGTGAAACAGAGGAAATAGGTAAAGCATAAAGGAATGGATTAAATATGTTCTATCTCAGGGCTGTCATGTTGATGATATTTTCAAGTGACATTCAAAAGTAATCCACAGGTTTGTTAGTGCACAGTTTTACTAAGCAGCTTCTCAAGAGAACTGGTGGCTTGAGCACACCATGACTAGTTTAAGCTGAATGTCCTTTGGCCCTGAGTTAAAAATATCCAGGTCTTGATTACACTGCAGGAAGTGTGCCTTGCTTTCAGTGTATTCATCTGAAAAAGAAAAACCAATGAGCAGGTTTTCCTGGCACAGCAACATACTTTAAATACCTTGTTTTTCTTTAATGATGCCTATCCTCCTTGGTGGAGATTGCTGAGATCTGTGGAGATTATCTTGACAGGATCTGATGGCCCAGCTAATCTCACAGTTAAGAGAGAATAGTTACAAACAGGGAGCATCTTTTGACATTCTACTCCTGAAAGAGATCACCAATATATAAAGTGAATTAAACAGAAAGCCTACTTGCTGTATCATAATACTGTTTTTGGTTTTTAGCTACTACAAGATGTATCACTTCAGACCAGTAAGTTCTTGAAACATGGTGGAGAACTGGTAAACAAGTTGCACTGTGGTTTCTCTTGCCTTCATTGCACATCTCATCCAGGGGTGACTACATTTTACCCAAATGATACTTCAAGCACAATGTATGAACAGTCATTGGACTGTGCAGGGATGAGAAACCAGCACTACCCTTTCATAGAATCATAGAATTATTAAGGATTGGAAGGGACCTTGAAGGATCATCTAGTCCAATCCCCCTGCCACAGCAGAATCACCTGGACCAGGTTGCACAGGAACATATCCAGGCAGGTTTAAGTATCTTCAGAGAATGAGACTCCATAATCCCCCTGGGCAGCCTGTTCCAATGCTCCGTCACCCTCACTGTGAAGAAGTTCCTTCTGATATTGATATGGAACCTCCTATATTCCAGCTTACACCCATTGCCCCTTGTCCTACCACTAGATGACATTGAGAAGACCCTAGCTCCGTCCTCCTGACACCCACCCCTCACATATTTATAGACATTAATAAGGTCACCCCTCACTCTCCTCCAAGCTAAAGACATCCAGCTCCCTCAGCCTCTCCTCAGAAGGGAGGTGCTCCATTTCCTTCATGATCCTTGTTACTCTACGCTGGACACCCTCCAGCACCTCTGTGTCTTTCCTGAACTGAGTGGCCCAGAACTGGACACAATACTCCAGATGTGGTCTCACCA
>JAOXOE010031728.1:0-11676 GCA_028565055.1 Phoeniculus purpureus
TAGGTGATCCTGCTGTGGCAGGGGGATTGGACTGGATGATCTTTCAAGGTCCCTTCCGATCCCTAATGTTCTGTGATACTTGAGGTATTTTTCAGTTGTGGTTAGACTGAGGTTTAAAAACAAAAAGCTTGGAGACTATTAGCTGTTTAATTATGTGATGGGTTTTATGTCTCTTGTATATAGATCTGTGCTGCAGTGACAGTACAGAGAATGGATCCTATAATGTCTGGGGTTGGAAGGGAGCTTAAAGGTCAACCAGTTCCAACCTCCCTGCACAGGCGAGGACACCTTCACTAGAGCAGGTTACTCAGGGCCCCAGACAACCTGCCCTTCAACACTTCCAGGGATGGAGCAGCCACAGCTGCCTTGGGCAACCTGTTCCAGCATCTCAGCACTCTCACAGGAAAGAATTTGTTCCTAATGTCCAAACTTAATCTTCCCTCTTCAAGTCTCCCCATTCCCCTTGTCCTCTCACTATCACTCACATCAAAAGCCCTCACACAGCTTTCTTGTAGCCCCCTTCCTTCAGAGATTGGAAAGTGGCTAGAAGGTCACCTGGGAGCCTCCTCTCCTCCAGGCTGAACAACCCCATCTTGCTCAGCCTGTCCTCCTAGGGGAGGTGCTCCAGCCCTCTGAGCATTTGAGTTGCTCTCCTCTGAACCTGTTCCAGGAGCTCTGTGTCCTTCTGATGTTGGGGACTGCAGAACTGGATCCAGTACTCCAAGTGGGGGTCTCACCAGTGCAGAATGGAGGGAGAGAATCCCCTCACCCTCGATGACTGTCACTGCTTCTTTTGCTGCAGCCCAGCACACGGTTGGCTTTCTGGGCTGCAAGCGCATGAAACACAGCAGCGAGCCTTAGATTGGTTTTTACCTCAGTGACTTTCCAAGAGGCATCTGATGCTGCACGAATTCCTTTTGGTAACATTTATCTCTTTGGATTAAATCTACATTTTCTTAGATACATTTAAAAAAAGATAAATTTCTATATTTAACTACAAACAGGGTTGAAACTCAACGCAGTTTCTCTTGTAGGTACCTTGTCACCAGTCAACACCTGTGTGAAGGTACCAAACCTCCCTGAGAAATCAAGGAGCGTGGGAAGATCCTTTCCCCGTAAGGTGACATGACCTTGTTGCTGCGTGATGGAGTGGAAAAGTGACTTTGGACAAGTGAGGGGTAGAAAATAATGAGAAAAAGGTTTCCAGCAGCTTGATGAGCAGGGCTTTCCACTTGGAGTACTTTCCTGGCTTCGGAGGAAACGTGAGTGGAGTAGTGGTGGGGCAGTAATCACAGACCTCATCCTCCACTTATTTTTACTTCTGGAAACAAGCCAGAGCCTCGTACCTCTCCTCAAGGTTTGGTTTGAGCACAGTGACGGTGACTTCAGGAGAGTAGAAGCTGCTGGCAGAAGTGGTCTGTCTGCTGATGTCACTGGAAGTAGGACACTACTTCGTTCAGCCTACTGGAGGAGACAGTTTTTGGGTAGTTGCCTTGCACAGCACTTCGGTACCAAAGATCTCTCTGCTCGGATGTTGGGTAGAGCTTGGGAGAGACCTTCTCTTAGCTGTAGCACAAAGTAGCTGCCAAAGTCCCCACTATGAACTGTGGTCTGGTTTTCATGACTCTAAATCTCTAATCTATATGATTATGGATTGTTCCTGGATGGCTGAATTCTGATGGTAATTGTTATGATGGTTGGGCTTGATGATCTTGAAGGTCTTTTCCATCCTTGATGATCCCAAGATTATTATTTCGAGTCTGACTTGATGGACATCTTCTGACTAAAACTCAGCCCATTGGATGCCACGATCCCAAGCTGGGCTTGAATCCAAATGGGAAGTGCGAGCACGCAGGAACATGGTAAACTGCCTAGTGGAACTTTGCAACCATAGAAAACTATAGATGTTTTGAACTGTCCTCTCATCCCTTCTGATCTCTGTAGCACACGAGTTTCTAACAAATCATGTTGAATATTTTCATATTAAAATTTGAAATTAAATATCTTCTGAAGAGCAATTGAAGGAGCTGGGGCTGTTTAGCTTGAAGAAGAGGAGGCTCTCTACAGCTACACTCTCTGCAACTACCTCAAGGGACATTGTAGAGAGGTGGGTGCTGGTCTCTTCTCACAGGTCATTAGTGACAGAACAAGAGGGACTGGCCTCAAGCTGCACCAGGAGAGGGTTAGGCTGGACATTTGGAACCATTTTCTCATAGAAAGAGTAGTCAGACCTTGGAACACACTTCCCAGGGAAGGGGTTGAGTCACCATCCCTGGATGCGTTTTAAGATCATTTAGATGTGGTGTTGCGGGATCTGGTTTAGAAGTGAACTTTGTAGAGTAGGGTTAATGGTTGGACTTGATGATCCCAAGGGTCTTTTCCAACCTGAATGATTCTATGTTTTATTGTTTTCACCTGGAGAGCTGCCTTATCCACCTTGGTGAAATGAACCCTCCACTTTTTCAAAATCATAGAATCATTAGGGATCAGAAGGGACCTCGAAAGATCATCTAGTCCAATCTCCCAGCCACAGCAGGATCACCTAGACCAAGTCGCACAGGAACATGTCCAGGCGGGTTTAAAGTCATCTAAGGTGTTGAACTAAGGTATCGGAGAAGAGCCTACGACTTCCTATCAGAACGGGTTTCTGCTGGCATTTCAACACAAAATTAAGACATTTAACTTCCATGGTGACAAACAACAAAGAAACCCCAGACTGCTGCATTAGCTCAATTAAAGAAACCTGCTTCCCTCTCGGGGCGGTAACAAGCCCCGGCTGATACCTGCCCATACTGGGATGGTGCTCCTGGGCTTCATTTGGTGTCTGCTGGTGTAGCAGGTCACACTGAAGCCTTTCATGTAGTTGGAGCACTTGTCTCCTTTAAATAAGCAAGATTTATTAACTTTGTAGGCACTTCACTTCCTGTCTGGTCCTACCACCCAGGTTTGCTGAGTGTGGAGTTACTGCTGCATGGGGACTGTATTCTTTCCTGGGAAGCCAAGTGAGATGAGAGCAGAGACAGCTCTGGTTGTCTTTAGAGATGTTTGTAGCACTTTGTGTTTGTGCTCATGGCATCTTCCTAGTGAGGGCTTTGATATTCTGTGGTGTTGAGCTGAGGATAGCCGTGAGCTGGCTGAAGAAGAGCTGTTGGCCTCTTACCTGTGCACAATGAGGAAACATGGGGATGCAGCAGAGCACCAGCTCCAGGAGAAGAGGAGATGCTGGCCAGGCTGTGGCTGAAGCTGTTGGAGCAACTGGAGCCAGGAAGGGCGGCTAAGAAATGGTAAGAGGAACAAATAGCTTCTTACTTTTGAGAACTGCACTTCTTATACTGGTTTGCACCTTCCCAGGGCCGGAGGCAGCTGCCAGCAGTAGGCAGGAGCTGAGCTCTGATCATTCCTCACAACATTGGGGCATCTCTAATATCTCTGCGTGGCTCCCCAGGCTGAGACACAACTGCTGCTGGAGAGATTAGTTGGGAATTTCACTTAACAGGGATGAAGGGCTGTCTTCTGGGGCCGGCTAATTAACAGGATTCTACTCTGGTAATTAAATAGCAGTTTGTTGAACACAACTTGGTTGATGAAATCTTTGGAAAACATAACAATTAGCAGGCGAGGAATGGCAGCTTGGCTCAAAAGCCTGTCCCCGACCAGTCGCTGGTATGGTTTTAACCGTTCGTTCTCCGGCGGGGATGCTACTGGCTCTTCATTGGTTTGGTTTTGCTGCTGTCACTGGGCAGCTTGTTCTGTCTCTGTGGTTGCAGCAGCTGGCTCCTCTAGGGCTTCATCTCAGCTGCAGGTGCCTGAGATGTCCCACTTGTTGCTTTTTCAGAAGAGTCTTAGCTGCTGCCTTCTTAAAATTCTCTGCTGGAGATTTATTCCACCTCGAGAATAAATCCTTAGCCCTCCTGTGACGGTGCTGTGGGGGCTGTTGGCTCAGCCGCGTGTGACTTCACACAACCCAGTCGTGCACCTCTGCAGGGAGGAGAGCACTTCGTGCCCAGCAGCATCTCCCCCGGCCTCTGAGCTGTGCGTGCTGGAGGGATCACAGCGAGTACGTGGGGGCTCCTCACCAGGCTCCAGCACCAGCCGTGTGAATGAAATGAGCTGTAGCTGCACGTTAAGGCTCTGCTGGGCTCTCACTTCATCCTGCTGTTTTTCAACTGCCTTTGCGAAGCAGCTCTGGAAACGAGGGAGAGAGAATGAATTATTTGGGTCTAAGGCTTATTTACACGTGGAGATGCTTGTGGAGCTCTGCTCTCGAGAGCGGTGTTAAAAAATGAGCAGGGGAGGAGCAGGAGCAAGCGGGGGAGAAGGTGTTTTTATGTCTTAGCAATGCTGCTCGATTGCTGCGGAGCAGCACATCAAAGTGTCTTCGATTTTTAAAGCCATTTCATGCTGCAGGCTCTGCTCAGTCCTCAGAGCTCTCTTGTTTTAGCATGCAGGCTCGGGACAGGTTGGTGAGCTCTCCTCAGTAATAATTAACTAACTTAATACTACAGAGCGAGGAACACAAAAGCTCTGCAGGTCAGAAGGGGCTCAGTCAATGCTCTGCCTTTGCCAGCTGATGGGAGCACAAAAGAAATCACTCTTTACATCCTTCCTACGGCAGGACTGACCAGAGGGGATGAAGCTTTAGAGTTGTCGTAAAACATAAACGGGGCTGTGGCAGCTGATCCCGAGCAGCTCAGAGCAACCCTCCCTCTGCACCCACGTGTGGAAGGGAGAAGCTTTCAGCTGGAAACTGTTCATGTCTTCATCTGTCTACTTCTCCCTTTCTTGTAATGACTCTCCCAGGGCAACGCTGATGAGGAAATTAGATTAGACAAACAGTGGGAGATCCCACAGTTGCTGTGAAAGCCACCTCCAATCCTCACTACACGTTGACAGCTCTCTGTTTCCTAATTTGACAAGTTAATGAAGACTGGATTGTTTGTGAAACCCCATGTAGCCGGCTGTTGGGAGGAGAGGCTGTGCTCTGCACCAGGACTTCCCACCCTACCACCTTCCTCACCCCTGGGTGGGAGGCAGCAGGTGCTTGAGCCTGTGGCAAGGAGACAGTGTCCATGGCTCTGGGGATAGTGTAGGGCTAGGATCTCCTACACTGCAAGGTCCAGGGGGCTTGTGTCAGGTGTGTGTGGTCACCTCTGAGAGCAGTAGAAGTCCAGCAGTCCTGAAGGGTCTTCCTTTGCACAGCAGCAAGGCCAGGAGCAACTTCAGGTCACAGAATCATTGAGGCTAGAAAAGCCCTCTGAGCTCATCCAGCCCAGCCCAGGACCTAACATCACCACAAACCATTAGACCAGGGCACTAAGGGCACAGTCAGTCTCAAACACCTCCAGCGATGGGGGCTCCACCACTGCCCTGGGCAGTCAATCCCAGTGTTTGATCCTCCTTTCCATGAGGAAGAGCTTCCTAACAGCCAACCTAGCCCTCCCTTGGCAGCTTCAGGTGCTGCCCTCTAGTCCTGTCACTAGTTGCCTGGGAGAAGAGCCTGAACCCCACCTGACTACAACCTCCTTTCAGGGAGTTGTAGGGAGGGAGAAAGTCCCCCCATGAGTTTCCTCTTCTCCAGGCTAAACACCCCCAGCTCCCCCAGCCTCTGCTCCTCAGCCTTTCCCTCCAGCCCCTTCCCCAGCCTCTCTCTGCTAGTCCCTCTCCAAACTGCCCATTGCAAGCCCAATAGCCACAATGTGCTCTGGCATCATGGCAAAACTGGGAGAGGAGGTTTCCATCAGTGCACTGAGGTTCCATAAAGAAGCGTGTGGAAGGAGGCAAAGAGCAAAGCGTAGGCATCATTCATCACTCCGAGGGGCCTGGAGAATGTTCCAGCTCGTAAGGGCCAGCAGTGTTATGAACAGGCACAGGACACATCCCCTGCTTTTTGGACCAGGACTGTGTG
This sequence comes from Phoeniculus purpureus, assembly GCA_028565055.1. Lineage (NCBI taxonomy): Eukaryota > Metazoa > Chordata > Aves > Bucerotiformes > Phoeniculidae > Phoeniculus > Phoeniculus purpureus. Next base: position 5,906 of record JAOXOE010031728.1, read on the forward strand.
TAATAAACATGCAAGACAATTTGTATAAAGCAGTGAGGATTCTTTCCTAGAGAAGTCATCTAAAGCCCTATTTGCACATTGAGGAGCAGCTCGTAGGACCGTTTTGTAGTTGGGGCACACACACGGAACATGAAGGATTGGAAGGGACCTCAAAAGATCATCTAGCCCAATGCCCCTGCCAGAGCAGGACCACCTAAATGGGGTCAGTGTGTGCTGGATGATGTACGTCTGCACGATGTCCTGTGTTCCTTTGTGGTGCACAGCCTCCCATCATATAGGGGATGCGTCCAGCCTGGCACGCCGTGTTCCCTAGTCCTGCCTGCCCCACTGCAGCCCTTCAGCTGTGTGGGGTGGATCACATCACAAATGCAAACTAAGGTAGAAGGGATTTATTTTTCCTGCCTTTTGGTCACAAAACTGTGGTTTTTTTATTGGAATAGGAAAATCCTGACCCAGCTGCATCAGCGCTGCTGGCTCTTAGCAACCTTTAAAAATAACATTTGCCTGTAAAAGGAGAGGGTGACCCGCCGTGTAAAACGTGAAATGATCCCGCGCCGTGCAGCGCCGGCACGGTCTGCGCTGAAAGTTTCCTGGCTCTTGTCTTTTTTTTCACTTTGGAATAACTTTTTGGGGACTTGGATTGTTTGCTTTGGATTTTTTTGGGTTGTTTTTGCCTGTTAGTCACTCCCCACACCCTGCCGCAGCAGCTGCACTGCTCTTCTGGCATCATCTTGGATCCCCCACCCTCTGGCTGCAGCGGGGTGGCAGGGGGTTACTGGGTCCCTCTCCCTGTATCTTTCCTAATGGTCCCTCTCCCTGAATCTTTCCTAATGAGAAACCCAACAACCCCTTCTCTCTGTTTTCAATATGATCAAGGGTGATGTTGGTCCCCTCTGAAGCCAAGTCAATAGGTGATGTGTGTCAAGGCTGATGCGATCAGCTTCCTCACTTCCGTCCTTCTTGCTCCTTTCTCATCATTTCTAACAGCTCACAGCCTTCATCCCCCCCTGACCAACCCTTCTCTCCCCCTTCACACGTTTCTGGAGTCAGCCCAAGGTCTGTGGGAATGTGGCCACTGCTCCTTCTCTGCTTCCTGCAGCACTTCTTCACACACAAAAAAGGGAGCCACAAACCCTTTACCAGTGGGCACCCCACTGCCCTGCTTCCCAAAACCCCCTTGGCTTCTTTTTGGAGATCCAAATCCTACCAGACTTGAGAAGGTCAAAGCCTAACCAGAAGGATGGATGTGGCCATCGGGGCTGAGCCCTTTCTCTGCAGCAGTAGAGAAAGGTTTAGTGGTCAGGAGTTGTAGGGCAGATGGTTGGACCTGATGATCTCGACAGTCTTTTCCAGCCTTGATGATTCTATGATTCTAGTGTGAGAAACACTGGGTGGGGAGCTCCACAGGCAGGGCAGGGTTGCTGCACCCCCTCCTCTGTGGTTATTTTCCCTTGTTGTTTCTATCAGACATAGACCCTGGGCTTTGCTGAGGAGGGACCTAGTGACGTGGCTCTGGTGGGGTGGGCAGCAGACCCTCTGCAGTGTTGACAGCCCAGCTCCCACCCTGGCATTGACCTCTATGACTTAGATCCTGAGCTGGTTTGCAACCACATCTGGTGCTCTGGAGCCTTGCCTGCTCAAGCACAATCCCCTCCAAGCTCGCACTGTATGTGCTGCTGCTCCAAGGAGCAGGAAGCTTCCCTCCACTGGTCGCACCCAGATGTTAATCTTTAAAAATAGGCTTCCCTGTGATCCTCCTGTGGATGAAGGCTTAAAGAATAGGTCTCCTGAAAGCTTATCTTTCCCAGCACCCCTAACCAGCTTGTCCACACCCCACAACCCGTAAGCAGCATCTTTCAATGTGTGCTCAAGCTGCTTCTCCAAAGGAACCAGCTCCAGCTGCTGGGTTGGAGGTGCTGCCCCCGTGCCCCTGTGGATGCTGGATGGAGCAGCAGTTGATCTTGCTGTTTGCTACCCCCCCAGACTTGTACTGCTGGCAACAAGCTGTGAGGAGGTGGCTTCAACATTTACAGTGGCTTTTCTGTTCAAAGCCTGTTATTGCTTCCAGATTTAAGTACAGACTTTATCTTTCTTTCTTTTCTGCCTTCTTTTTCTTCTCTTTCTACCTCTTCTTATTTTTCCTCTCCTTTTTTAAGTATATCCATTTATTTTCTCCCCTCTGAAATAAAGGAGCCCTCAGAGATGCTCTGTAATATGGGAGACACATGTCTCTGTAGTGTTGCCTCTTCTACGGCAGCAGTCTGGCCTGGGAAGGTGATGATCTTCGAGGTCAATAAATTATCCCTTTGCTGTTTGTGCTCCATCCTGGAGCTGCCTTTGAAGGCTTCTAATTTCTGTGTTTGAAGCTTTTGATCCAGAAAGACTTATTTAATCTGTGGGGAAAATGTTTTGGAAGGTTTTATAAACTGAAAACCTCAACAGCTGAACGAGAAAATACCTGCAAAGGGTTGGAAGGGTCCGGTCCTGGAGCTGCCATGAGATGGCACTGCTGCATAAAGCATGGGGCTTGAGCCTGGGCTCTGCTGATCCCATCCCAGGCTGTGCTGGGAAGCACCTTCCTGGCTGGGGGAAAAAAAGTGCCAGGGAAGAGAAAGGACTTATGTAAGGATAATTCTGCTATTAGTCAGGGGGAGCTGTCATGGAGCTGTGTCTGGACTGGACTTTTCCTGCTTGCACAAAGCACATAATGCTGTAGGAATTTGTGTATAAACAGCGCAAATAGGAGGGGGGAGGCTGAGTTCTGAATGGCTGTGAGGAAATGGGTTTTCTTCAGCTGCTGCTGGTAAATTCATAAAGCCTTTGATTTCTGGGGGGTTTCTGAGCAGAACTGCCATGATAAAAATAGCCACAATTTTCTACCAGGCTTCACAGTATCACTATAGACCAGGTTGGAAGGGACCTAGACCAGGTTGGAAGGGACCTCTAGGATCACCCAGTCTAACCTCTAAGCTAAAGAAATACGGTTCAAATGAGATGTCCCAGCACTCTGTCAAGCTGAGCCTGTCTATAGTTGGGGAACCCACCACTTCCCTGGGAAAGACCAGTCTAGTGTCCAGTGAAAACTTCTCCTCATGTGTGCTAGTCCCTTTCCTTGAGCACAGGACTTCAAACAGGCTGTAGGGCCAGAGGAAAAGCTGGCACGGCTGTACAGGTTTGCAGCTGAGGAGGGGGCTGGCTGAGCCAGCCAGGCACTGCTCTGTGGGGATGGCACAAGGTGCCTCCCCAGGGCTCTGCTCTGCTGGTGGCACCGGAAAAGCCCTTTGTGTCTATGCCAGGGTAAGTCAGTGCCCCTGAACGCATGATTCCACTGCACTGAGATGCAAGTCTCTGGAACAACCGTTTTGCCCAAAGCCAGGCAGAAAGCATGGGGTGGAGCAAGCTAGGGCTTCTAATTGATGGTAATTAGACACAGCCCATCGTGGGGGGCGCCTCTAAGCCTGTGAGTGGTTTCTTCTCTCTCTTCAGCTGAAGAACTGCCTTTCCCCTTCTCCCCACATAGGAAAATGTGTGTTTTCGGTGCTCAGAGAGAACTACTGGGCAGTAAACACCAGCTCTTCAAGTGCGTCTCTGCAGTCAGAGGGGAGTGGGCTGCATCTCCTCAGCTGCCCTGCAGCACCGGCGAGGTCAGGAGTAATTCTGACAGAAACCAGCAGCCCCCATGAACCTGAGGGGGCTGGGGGTGGTGACACCCTTTTCCTGCCCCACAGCACGAGGAGGGTTTGGTGACTGGGGCCAGCAGCAAGGCTTTCCCCTGCCAATGTGCTAAGCCACCACTGTTAGCTGGTGGGGTGGATAACTCAAGGTGCTGGGGCTGCTGGCCCTGTTGCCTGAGTGTTATTTGAATCATTAGGGGTTGGAAGGGACCTTGAAAGATCATCTAGTCCAATCCCCCTGACACAGCAGGATCACCTAGACCAAGTCACATAGGAACACATCAGAGAACATGGTTACAACTTCAGCATCCCCCTGGCTGCTGCCTGCTTGGTGGGGCCAGGCAGACCCCTCTACCTCACACAGAGTAGCAATGAGCCCTCCAAAATCCCTGCCAAGGGGGATTTGTGCTGACAACCCTGGGGACTTGAGTTTTCCTGGACTCCCAACAGCAGAAATGGGGCTTTGGTACAGGGTAGCCCAGCCCTGGTGCTAGTTTGTCAGTGGAGAAATGATCTTGTGTCTGGAACAGGTTGCAGAAGTCCTCTTGAGCTCAGAGACTTGCTGAGTGTCCGGCTGAGCTCTGCTTTCTCCAGGCACCATGACCTGTGCAGTCTCTGCCTGTTACGTAAAATCCCAGAATCACAGGATGCTTTAGGTTGGAAAGAACCTTCAGAGCTCATCCAGTCCAACCCCCTGCAGTGAGCAGGGACATCTCCAAACACAGCAGGCTACTCAGAGCCCCAAGGTCCAACCTGACCTGAGATGGTTCCAGGGATGGGGCTTCTCTCATCTCTCTGGCAAACTGTGAGCCAGGGACTCACCACCCTCAGTGTAAAAAAAACTTCTTCCTTCCATCTAGTCTGAATATCCCTCTTTTAGCTAAAACCATCCCCCCTTGTCCTGTCACATCAGCTTCTGCTAGAAAGTCCTTTCCCTTCATTCTCACAGCTCCCTCTAAGCTCCACTAAGGTCTCCCTAGAGCCTTCTATTTTCCAGTTGACACCCCCCACCCCCCAGCTCTCCCAGCCTGGCCTCATAGGAGAGGGAAGTACAGGAACATACAACAAATACATTCACCTCTTGTACTCAACCCAGATTTCTCCAAGGGCCCTTTTTCTTCCCTTTTTTTAACCACTTGATACCTGATTTTCAGTCCAGACAAGGAGCGGAGACAGGGCACCCCTCCATCCACTGCCAGTCCAACCCCTCCAGGCTGCGCTCTGACGAGCTGCCAGCCACCACACAGGCAGCAGCCTTGGGCTTTTTATCTTCCTCCAGTGGCACCAAACTTAGTTTTTAAGGGTATTTTTTAAATGGGGCTTTGGGGAATAATTACCCTTCGTGCTACTTCAGAGAAGTCCCCGGCACGCTTAGCGCTGCCCTCAGAGGACTCTGCCCGTTAGGAAAACGCGCTGGCTTAAGCATCCTGCAAGTAATAAGAACTTTAACTGATGGTGCTCGGTGCAGATGGGCCAACGGCTGCGTCTCCTCGTGCCAGTCAGGATCTTTCTGCGTCAATCGCAGCCCATCCGTCAAAATAAGATGCCAATAAGCGAAGCATTAACGGTGCTCTCGGAGGGGAGCGCGCAAAGGAAAGTAGGTGAATTCTGCCCCCAAATGGATAGTCAATCTTATAACAAGTGGTGTGCCTTAAAAAAAACCCCGAGCGCCTTGGCTCCCCGCCACGCTCCTACCGTAGGGCTGCTGCTCCATCTCCATTATCAGCCTCCTGCCTCCGCTGCGAGCACACGCTGAAATGAAGTCGCTCACGGCCAGCCAATCTATTTCATTAGGTAGCCCTATCAAATGGGAGCCTGTGCCCAGTGCCCTGATAAGAGCGGGGCAGGATGCTGGAAGGACAGGAACTGGGGCTGCAGGGGCTGAAGGAACACCCTGGGGCACCTGGATTGTCCTGGAAGGTCTCTTGCCTTGGGCAGCTGAATTTAGGGATTGTCCCTGGGCAGTTTTATTTGGGGATTGTTCCAGGACAGATTTATTTGGGGTTTGTCACAGAATATTAGGGATTGGAAGTGACCTCAAAAGATCATCTAGTCCAATCCCCCTGCCACAGCAGGATCACCTAGACCAAGTTGCAC
>JAOXOE010031729.1:0-11676 GCA_028565055.1 Phoeniculus purpureus
CCTGGTTTGTAAGTGCTTTAACAGATCTGCCTGCTGCCTAAAAGCTTCAACGTCATGGAAGCGGCTTTAAAAGTTGCCTGAATTATACAGAAGCGGCGTTTGGGTGAAGGCAGAGCAGCGGCAGCAGCTCTTAGCATGATGTGGCCGAGCAGCTCCCACTTAATTGAGCTTAAATGTTTAATTACACCAGGGGCAGCCACAAGATCTCCTAGGGCTGGTGGAGGCAGCCAAGGGCAATTTAGCACCTGGCTCGTACTAGGGTGGGACATGGAGCTGGGTGTCTGTGTGCAATGAAAAAGGCAAAACCAGCAGTGTCTGGTGTCCAGTTTGCTTTGTAGTCACAGATTGGAGCCTGAGTTGCAGGCTGGGGTGAAGCACCTCTCTCTGCGATGAGGTACCTGAGGTCTGCACCTCTCAGGGCATCCAAATTAAATGACTGACTGTTACTTGTCTTCACTCAGATGTTCAGGTTCATGCAGCCAACACTGATGCCAGGGTCTTGTTGTTCATCAAGCACAAGCAGTTTGACTGCTGCAGGGCACATGCTGGCTGCAGCTGCTGTCACCAGCCAAGAAAACCCATCGTCAGGAGCTGGGGGCATTCAGCTTGCGGAAGATGAGGATCAGGGAGGACCTTCTCCCTCTCTCCAGCTCCCTGAAGGGAGGTTGGAGTCAGCTGAGGGTCAGGCTCTTCTCCCAGGCAACTAGTGCCAGGACAAGAGGGCAGGGCCTGAAGCTGCCGGGGAGGGTTAGGTTGGGTGTTAGGAAGCCCTTCCTCAGGGAAAGGGGGATCAGAGCCTGGACTGGACTGCCCAGGGCAGTGCTGGAATCCCCATCCCTGGAGGTGCTGAAGGGCAGCCTGGCTGTGGCCCTTAGTGCCCTGGTCTGGCTGCTGGGGTGCTGTTAGGTGCTGGGCTGGGCTGGGCTGGGTGAGTTCAGAGGGTTTTTCCAGCCTCAATAATTCTGTGAAGTAATTTTAAGGAAAAAAAACAAAAGCAACGCTAATGTGCAGCCCAGAGAGGAAGGGGAAAAGGAAGGTTTAGGGAGTTGAAGTGTTGAAACACCTTCCAGGGTTGGTTTTGGTACCAGCACCTTGTCTCAGATCTCTGGGTGTGTAATAATCAGAGACTGTGGATCACAGTCTGAGCCTCTGCTCAGGTCCATTCAGAGGCTGCACCAGTCCCACAGATGGTTTCTACCCAACAGCCTGGGCTGCCTCAGCTAATTATTGCCACAGCAAAGTTCCCTCTCTGGCACAAAGTGCCAAAGAGAATTTTCTATGAAGAAAACTGGAAGTGAACAAGACGTTCTACAAACCATTAAAGAATTGCCTCTCTTTTTGCTGCTACCAACGGCTTCTGGCAAGATGAATAATTTGGAAGTGAAAATCATCTTTTGAGACAGAGCAGGAGCCCTTCATCTGAAACTAATTTGTTGTCAAAAAGAGTTAAGGGATTTGAGGTTGGGTTTTATCTCCAGCAGGATAACACAGCGTGGACACGAGTACCCGCTCGGTTTCTCGGCTGCCACAATGGCTTTGTGTGACCTGAGATCCTCTTTAAGATGGTGTGAAAGCAGTGAGGCAGGTCCAGCACACACTCGTTCCTTTTTAGCTGTGTTTGCTCTGGTGGATAATCGTGGATGTGACTCAAGGCAGTTCTGGAAAGCATGAAGGCAGCTCAGAACAGAGGGTTGGGGGGGGCATCACATCACGGTGTGGGTGAAGATGAGAGATGAGGTTACAGAATCACAGAACATTAGGGGTTGGAATGGACCTCAAAAGATCCCCCTGCCACAGCAGGATCCCCTAGATCCAGTTGCACAGGAACATGGCCAGGTGGGTTTCAAACTTCTTCAGAGAAAGAGACTCTTTAACCCCCCTTGGTCAGCCCCTTCCAGGGCTCTGTCACCCTCACAGGGAAGAAGGTCCTTCTGCTATTGATGTGGAGCCTCCTCTGTTCCAGCTCACACCCGGTGCCCCTTGTCCTATCATTGGGTGCCCCTGAGCAGAGCCTGGCTCCATCCTCCCAACACCCACCCTTCACATATTCATCAACATTCATGGGGTCACCCCTCAGTCTCCTTTTTTCCAAACTGAAGAGACCCAGCTCCCTCAGCCTTTCCTCAGCAGGGAGATGCTCCCCTCCCTTCATCCTCTCTGTGTCTTGTCTTCCCTTTTTCAATGGGAATAACAAGAGACACAACCCAAACTTTTCCTCATCTCCAAAGCCCTGAAGAGAGCAGGACCGAGCAGCCCAGCTCGCTGCTTTGCTAAAGCCCTGCACGGTCAATGGGATTTCATTTCAATGTGGTTTGTTTGCTGATCTTTCAGTTTTGAAAGCTTCTTCTAGAACTGTTTGAAACGCTGACAGTTTCTGCACCAGATGTCTTTGCTGCAGCAAAACCTCTTTGAGTGATTCTTGAATGAAAGTCACGAACTGCTTGAATTTCATCTGCTCTTTCGCTGCTTTTCCTGTAGTGTCCTCTGCCTTCCCTGAGCTGTGAACCTCCAGCCAGCTTCCTGTTGAGGAGCACTCTGCCAGTGCTCTGGACCAGAAATAGCTGTTAGTTCTGGACCAGAAGAGATGTCAGTCAGTGCCTGTCTTCCTAAATCTCTCCTCTCGTTGCTCCTTCCCAAACCTGGTGGAAGATGGAGCCTCCCTGGAGTTTACAGTTTCCTGATCACCCCAGGGAAGTTTCAGTAGGACAAGCGCCAGGGGCTTTTAAGTTGGGTGCCACGTGCGCTACCTCTTTGCAGAGGAATTCAGCTGTATTCCAGGTTTGGCAGCGACACAGGAGTAATTCCAACGCTACGAGGCGGAGTGGGGCGAGCACTGTCACAGCTTGTACGGATCTGCAGCGCTTGGCACCGAGCGATGCGCTGAGAAAGAAGTGCCCATTGCCAGAAAGTTCATCTGAACAGTAGCTGAAGACCAGCAGTTCTGACTGAATGTTTGGGGACACAGGAGCATGTCCTGGTGGTCTGTGAAGACTCAGTTAACTGGAGCTGTAGATGTCTTCACTGTGTGTCTCACGGTCCAACCGATGGAGTCTCAGAGCTGTTTGTTACCCATGACTTTGCAAGCCCCATGGCGGGGGGTTGATGACTTGCACTGTGGTGTTGGTTTGCTGGAATTGAGAAGCTTTTACAGTCCAGTAGGATGAGAATTGTGTTGGTACCGCTGCCACTGAGGCTTCTGGTGCCAGCTGTGTCTGGGTGCTGCGGCTGAATTAATTCGGGTCTGCAGAAACTGTGAAGCTGGGGAAGGGACTGGAGGGAAAGGCTGATGAGGGGAGGCTGAGGGAGCTGGGGGTGTTTAGCCTGGAGAAGAGGAGTCTCAGGAGGGACCTTCTCCCTCTCTCCAACTCCCTGAATTGTAGTCAGGTGGGAGATGGGCTCTTCTCCCAGGCAACCAGTGCCAGCTGAAGCTGCCAGGACAGTGTTAGGTTGGATGTCAGGAGGCCCTTCCTCATGGAAAGGGTGATCAGAGCCTGGACTGGACTGGCCAGGGCAGTGGTGGAGTCCCCATTGCTGGAGGTGTTGAAGGTCAGCCTGGCTGTGGCCCTTAGTGCCCTGGTGTGGCTGCTGTGGTGATGTCAGGTCCTGGTCTGGTCTGGCTGAGCTCAGAGGGCTTCTCTAGCCTCAATCGCTCTGGGATAACATTTTGTGTGGTTTCAGTGGTCCTTGCACTCAGACCTTCCGTTTCTCCCATTAAAAGGAAAAGCAAATCATTCTCATTGAGGACTGAAAATAATTCCCCATCAGTTGTTGTGACTGTGCTGGCAAGTGACTCGTGCTAGAGAAACCAGAACTGAACGCAGCTCGGTAGGAAACCCAAGTTGCCCTTCTAGTGTTTCAGTATTTACTGGCACCACCGTTATTCCTGCTTCCTCACTGACTGATTTGGCCAGTGGTTTTTTCACAAAAATGTGAAAAAAAAACCCCTTACAGCCCATTCTCTCCCCGAAGAGAAATGGAAGGAGGCTGCTGTTTTCCTGAGCTCTTTGGGATTAAATCAATTATTTCAGCGCTATAAAGGAAAACCTTGTGTCTCGGACAGCAATGACCGAGTAGACTCTCTTTATCGCCCAGAACAAACATCTGGATCATGTTGGCTTTTTTTTTCCCACTGTGGCGAGAAGGGTGAATGAAATTCAATTCCAGCGTTCTGATGGCATGAGGAGACTCTCATTCGAGCAGCAGCTGGAGCTCCCAGTCTCTCAGCAGTTCTACCTCTGGGTATATTTATTTCTTTAAGCGTGGCAGATGTTGTGTGTTTTAAAAGGGCTGACACAAATGACTTCGAACCTCCTTGGGTGTTGAAGGGACTGGATGGATGAACCCTGCTGTGCGGTCTCCGTCGTTATCTTCATTAAAACACAAAACCCCGGTGTGCTTCGATGATTTATTAGTGGTACCAAGTCGTAACTGCTAATTAATAGATTGACGTCCCATCTTCACCTTCCGCGGGTGGTTGTAGGGCTCGTTCGTTGTGTTCAGAGCGTTTTCCTGCCTCTCTCTGTGCGTTTGCTTCTCCTGAGTATCTCTAGTGCTCTATTATTTCTAGAACAACATTTTTAACCCAATATGAACGTCTGTGATGGAGTGCAGCGGGCTGGCCGCGGGGCGGGGAAAAGCTGCGCGGCGTTTTGGGCTGAATCCTAGGCCCCTCGTTGGGTTTTCCAAAGAAAGAACCTGCATTAAAAATGGTTTGACTCCTTTATGCGGTGGATTAATCCCCGGGTTTAGCCGCTTTGAAATGTGGTAATCAGATCAAGTCCTACACAAAGCGGCCGAGCTCTCTGCGCCGGTGCTTACGGTACGGACCAGCTTGAGGTCGGCCATCAAGATGAAGGTCCATTTCAAAGAGCTTCCCTTGGGAATGAGAGCCGAGCGCTGCCGCGGGATCAAAAGGGATGAAAAGGAGCCGGGAAGCACTTAGCGTCGTGGCCGTACAAGCTGTGTCTGCAATGGCTCTTGGCATCCCTGGCCATCGGGACAAGGGGGAGCGCGACAGCCTGCCTTACGCACTCCATCTCCTGAGCACAAGGATTTCGCCAGCTGTGGCCCTTCCCTCTCATGTCGGCACGAGGAGGCCTCGGTGCTGGGGTAGGGAAACCAGCTCGTTTTCCCCGACACTGGAATCGATTTGGGCTGGCTGAAGTTTTCACTGATTCCCAGCTTGGAAGGGATCTCAGGGACCATCCAGACCAGTCTCTCCAGCTTAAAAACACTGTTGAAATTCACTGTCCCACAGCCTGTCCAGCTGGGTCTGAAAGCTGCCCCATGTAGGGCAATGGACCCCTTCTCTTGGGAGATGGTTCCAGGGGTTAATGGCTCTCATGGGGAAGAATTTTCTTTCTGGACTCCAGTGGGAATCTCCCCAGGAGTAACTCAGACCCATCCCCCCTCGGCTTTTCCATGGGGCTCCTTGTGAAAAGAGAGTCTCCATCTTCTTGTTCATCTTCTTGTCTCCATCTTCTGCACCTGTGCAGGTGCTGGGACCTGGGGATAAGGTCCCCCATGACCCCTCTGCTCAAGGCTGAACAAACCCAGCTTTCTCAGCCTTTCTGATCACCCTCGTGGCCCTTCTCTGGACCCTTTCCAGCCTGGCCACAGCTCCTCTTAATATCTTCATCACTGGGGCCGTTTGGGCTGCCCTGCTGTGGGGTGCAGGTAGAGCTGTCAAGCACACAGAGTCCTCCAAACCAGCAAAAATAGGGTTTCCGCTGCCACTGGAGAGCAAGAGGGGAGATTTTGCTGATGGCTCCCTCTGTTTTCCCCGAGCTGCAGGCATTCCTGTTGGCTGGACTGTGTTCTGGTGGAGGTGAACGTGAATAGCGCGCTCTTTGTGATAAGATCACAGGCATTCCAGCCGAGGATGCACTGGGGCTCGCAGACAGGCACACACAAGCAGAAGGCAATAAAGCTCTTTAATTTGAGGGGTTCTTTCCTTCTTTACATCAATTTGAGAGAGATCTGGCTCACCAGCCCTCGCCGTTCGGAACAGCGAGCTCGTTGTGCCTGGAGAGTGCAGCGGGTCCAGCTCCGTGGCATCGGTGCAGCCTCGTAAAATGGGAGCCTCGGGTAGCTTTTGTTATTGCAGCTGCTCGCTGTCGGAGGAGGTGGCCTGAGTGGCCTCTCCCCGCTGCATCGATGCATTTCCGAGCAAGCGTGACGTGCCAACGGAGTACGACGGACTTTAAGGGGCTGAAGCGGGTCCAAAGAAGGGCAACGAAGGTGGTGAAGGGCCAGGAGGACAGGGCTGATGAGGAGAGACTACAGGAACTGGAGCTGGTTGGTCTGGAGAAGAGGAGGCTGAGGGGAGCCCTCGTTGCTCTTCACAACTCCCTGAAAGGAGGGTGCAGAGAGGTGGGGGTTGGTCTCTTCTCTCCAGTCACCAGAGATGGGACAAGAGGAAACAGCCTCAGGTTGTGCCGGGGAGGATTAGGTTGGCCATCAGGAGCAACCTCTTCCCTGACAGAGTGGTCAGGGGTTGGAACAGGCTGCCCAGGGAAGGGGCAGTCGCCACCCCTGGAGGGGCTCAAACACCAAGAATCACTGCTCTTCAGGGTATCTGTGTGCCCTTTGCTCCAGTACCTGGTGTAGATGGTTTTCAGATGGACAAACTGGCTTCCCAGAAACCACTTGGAAAGTCACCCCGAGGCTGGAGCGAGCTGATCCGTAAAATCTCAAAGCTCTCTGTTTCTGAAGCCTCGATGAGAGCCCTGCACATGAACGGTGAGAGCGTTGGCCGTGATGTCTCCGTTAGATAAGGGACAGCTGAGACGTTTCCAGCTAGCGCGGGCAGCTGCAGCTGCTCTGCTGTTGTCACGTTGATCTCCAGAACCAAACGGTGAAAGAGGAGACAGGAGCAGGCCAAGGGGCAGGAAGAAGAGATGGAGGTCAGTTTTCAGTTCAGATTCATAACGGCTCTTGTGTTTAGGTGGGGAAGAAGTGATGTGGGAGAGATGGGTCACAAAGAGAGACAAACGTGGTCTGATGGCTGCTGCTCCCCAGGCAGATGCTCTGCTGGTGCAACCAACGACTGGAGTTGTTGGCAGCTATTTCTTCTCTGGTCTTTTCATCAGAGACTGGAAACTCATTAACCTGGCAAGCAGCCAGTGGTTTGGCTTTCACTCCTGCTCAGGTATGAAAGTGCCAGAGGTACTTGGCAAAGGGGCACAGTTCAGAAGGTATTTGGGCTTTAAGTGCTGAAATGTTAATAGGAACCAGGTGAAGCCTCCTCTCGTGAGCACGCTTTTCAGAAATGCAGGGTTCTCAGCATCAGGAGATAAAAATCGGGGGCCTGGGGAATAGATCTTGTGAGGAGAGATGGAGAGAGTTGGGGCTGTTTAGTTTGAGGAAGAGGAGGCTGAGGGGAGACCTCATCGCGCTCTACAGCTATCTGAAAGGACACTGCAGAGATGCTGGTGCTGATCTCTTCTCACAGGGAATTACCGACAGAAGCAGAGGGAAGGGCTTCAAGCTTCCACAGGGGAGGGTTAGACTAGACATCAGGAAGAAGTTCTTCCTGGAGAGAGTGGTCATGTGCTGGAATGGGCTGCCCAGGCTGGTGGTTGAGTCCCCATCCCCGGATGAGTTTAAAAGTCACTGAGACGTAGTGTTGGGGGGGGTTGGATGTGCCAAGCTCTGCCCTACTCACTGGCTCTGCACAACCCCCATTTCCCCGCAGAGAACCTCCTACACAGTGGCCCTTTATGCGGTGCCCTGTCAGGGTCCAGGGACAGGCTGGTCCTCCGCCGTCTCTTTCTTTTCACATTTACTTTGGTCGGGTTAATCGTTAAAATTCACTTTGTTCCAAAGAGCCTGTGAGGACGACCAGCTCTTACCCATTTCCTTGTTTGTGCAGGGAGGGAAAAAAACCCACCCCACAAGGATCCTTTTCAGGAGACGCTGCCAGCACTGAGAACGTCCTGAAGGGTCGCACACGCGGCAGTCAGGTTACGCGCCACGAGGTTCGCAGTCTGCAGTTTCCTTCTCTGGGCACAAGGATCATCTCTGAGCATAAGAAGCTCATTCTGATCACAGTTCAAAACACTTCTCCTAAGCCACTTCCCCACAAACTCCGCTCTCAGGAAGTTTGAGTTGGCTGCTTTTCCAAAGAGGTCTGAAGGATGCCAGTGTTCTCGGCTTTGTAAACTCAACGTGAACTTGTGTTCGTGTCTGAGATCAAGTGAAGGGCTCGGGCTTTGGGGCTTTATTTTTTAATCACAGCAGTAGCACTTTGGAATCCAAACACCCAGTTGTTGGGGGGTTTTTCCCTTTGTCGGTGCTCGCTCTCGTGTTTTGCCTGGTCTGTCTGCCAGAGCCGTCAGCCTCAGCCTTTGCACAACAGGAGTAGGCGAACACAGATGCCGCGTTGTTACAGCAAGGCAAGGCTAAGTAACTGCTAAACTTGTTATTACAAAGATAGCCCTGGATTGTTTAAATTACTAAAATCAGGATATTTTTATAATACATTAAAATGTATTAAATTATTATGGCAAACTACTGCAATGCAGCATCAAATGAAAGGTGCTGGGTCTAGTGCTATTAAACATCTTTAGTGATGACCTGGGTGAGGGGATCAAGTCTACCCTCAGTGAATTCGTGGATGACACCCAGTTGTGGGGAAGAGTCAATCTGCTGCAGGGAAAACACTGCAGAGAAATCTGGACAGGCTGGGTCAGTGGGCAGAGGCCAGCGGGATGGGGTTTAACGGGGCCAAGGGTAGGGTCCTACACTTTGGCCACAGGAACCCCCTTGCAGCTACAGACTGGGGGATGAGGGGCTGGAGAGCAGCCTGGCAGAGAGGCACCTGGCAGGACTGGGTGACAATCAGCTGAACAGGAGCCAGCAGAGTGTCCAGGTGGCCCAGAAGGCCAATGACTTGGATCAGCAATCATGTGGTGTGGCCAGCAGGACCGAGGACACAATTGTCCCCCTGTCCTGGGCACTGGGAGGCAGGGGGTAGTAAGGTGTAGGGTAGGCTGCTGCGTGTGGCCAGGACTCGTTCTGCCTGTCAGGTTACGCTTGGTGTGTCAGGCTGCCACCCGTGTTGGCTGGGGTGACCCTGTTCAGGGACACAACATCCCTTCCCATCACGTCCTCCCAGCTAAACAGTTCTCTCTTTCCGTAAGTCAGATGACAGATGTTGGCTGTTAACCCAACTCAAACTATTTTAGTTTCTTTTTCCAGTACGTTGTGATCAGCAGCCTGAACCACAGACGGTGCCTGGCACTGGGTGAGAGGCAGATGCCCGGATGCCACTTTTTTCATCTCCTCTCAATGTCCTTGACTCACGCATCCTGTCTGAGCTAATGTTAGCTTCCTGATTGCACCCTTGGACTCTCAGCAAGGGCTTGGGCCATCCCAGGAAGTCAACTCGTCCTCCCTAGACTGTGGCTTCATTGTGCTTCCAGGGGTGGTCACTCAGAGGTACCTTGATATGCCAAGTCCCTTGGGGAATCTCTGGATTTACACCGGTAGAGCAGCCCTCTGCTTCCCCTCTAATTTATCCCCCTAAAACAATTCTGCATTCATCACGTAAAACTACACAGAATCATTGAGGCTGGAGAAGCCCTGTGAGCTCATCCAGCCCAGCCCAGGACCTAACACCACCCCAACGGCCACACCAGAGCACTGACTATGGAATGATAGGATGTTTGTTAGACCAGCAGGAGAAAACTAGAAGAAGGGAAAATAAAGGAAGAGCAGCCAGGAACAGATCTGCCAGGTAGCAAATTTTCACTAGCCAACAGCCCGGCTGGGATTGAACTGCAATGAGTTGCATTTCTGCTGCAAACTCCTTACCAGCATGAACACCCCAGCAGGCTGTGCTGCCATCCAGCGGGACCTGGACAGGCTGGAGAGCTGGGCAGGAAGACACTGAATGAACTATAACCAGGGCAGGGTAGAGTCTGGCATCTGGGCAAGAACAGTGCCAGGGGCCAGTACAGGGTGGGGACTGACCTGTTGGAAAGCAGTGAAAGAGAAAGGGACCTGAGGGTGCTGGTGGCCAGCAGGATGGCCAGGAGGCAGCAATGGGCCGTGGTGGTCAAGAAGGCAAACAGCATCCTGGAGTGGATTTGAAGGCAGGGTCGTTAGTAGATGGAGAGACATTCTCCTCCCCCTCTACTCTGCCCAGCTGAGACCACATCTGGAATATTGAGTCCAGTTCTGGGCCCTTCAGCTCCAGAAGGACACAGAGCTGTTGGAGAGAGTCCAGCGCAGAGCCACAGAGATGATGATGGGAGTGGAGCATCTCCCTGATGAGGAAAGGCTGAGGGAGCTGGGAAGAAAGGAGACTGAGGGGTGACCCCATGAATGTTGATCAATATGTGAAGGCGGGTGTCAGGAGGATGGAGCCAGGCTCTGCTCAGGGACACCCAATGATAGGACAAGGGGCACCGGGTGTGAGCTGGAACAGAGGAGGTTCCACATCAATATGAAAAGGAACTTTTCCTGTTGGCTGTTTCACTCAGGGTTACTGTTTGTTGCAGGACTCAGCCTCCAGGTCTCCTCAGCTTCCCTTCACTGTATTTATTGAGTACCACCAGCCCTGGGCTGGAGCTAGGAGCCTTTACTGCAGCAGCAACTGCATCGCTGTTAAATAAGCCAGGCGAGGTTAATTCCTAGTGAGTGTGCTCATGTTTATGGATGATCCGTGATGAGAAAGTCGACTAAGGGAAAGTAGAGTGAGATTAACTACAGGTGAAACACAGGCAGGTTGCTAAAGATGTCCCTTGCTGTAGAAGTGATTTTCTATCTCAGCAGCACAGCTTTTTCTTCTCATCAATAAGCTGATCCACTCAGTGCTCCATCATTTAATTGCAAATCAGCATCCCTGCAGCACAGAATTCCCCTCTCACGGGCTGGCTGTGTCGCTAGGGCAGGCAGTAGCTCAATAGTTCTCACATGCAGATGTATTAGAGACTCATAAAACACTCCCCTGGTTTGCCCAGCCTGGTGAGAAGGCTTTTACTGCAGCTTTTGTTTTAAACCCAGTTTATGTCTCCCTCCCAGGGTCATGGGGGAAGTCTCTTTAAAAAGAGCTACAGATTTATTCTTCCACTTTGAATAAGGGAAAAGGCATTTTGGTGAAAACTCTGGAGAGTAAATGGATTTCCTATAGAATCCACTTTTGTTTATGGGTTTGATGGAACTGTTTGGCACTTGATGGTTCCTAGGCTATCTCCAGTTTAAAAGAGAGCAGAAATCAAGTGTGCTGAGTTTAAAAAGAAGATAAACTGTGCTGAGTGCTCAAATGTTTTTCAATGAACTCAAAGCAATGCAACGATAAAGACTTGATCAGGTGTCAGATTAGTATGGAAGAGTGATGCTGTCTTACCTCTTCAGCATTTAGACTCAGACAGTGCCATGTTCTGATCTTAAAACAGAGTCACACAAAGTTAGGGATTGGAAGGGACCTTGAAAGGTCATCCAGTCTAATCCCTCTGACACAGCAGGATCCCCTAGATTGAATTGCACAGGAACATGTCCAGGAGAGTTATAAAGGTCTCCAGAGAAGGAGACTCCACAACCCCCCTGGGCAGCCCCTTCCAGGGCTCTGGCACCCTCACCAAGAAGTTGTTCCTTCTCACATTGATGTGGAACCTCCTCTGCTCCAGCTCACACCCAGTGCCCCTTGTCCTATCATTGGGTGCCCCTGAG
>JAOXOE010031730.1:0-11674 GCA_028565055.1 Phoeniculus purpureus
CATCTATCTATCTATCTATCTATCCATCCATCTATCCATCCATCTATCTATCTATCATCCATCTATCTATCTATCTATCAATCATCCATCTATCCATCTATCTATCTATCCATCTATCCATCTATCTATCTATCTATATATCTATCATCCATCCATCTATCTATCTATCTATCTATCCATCTATCCATCTATCTATCTATCTATCTATCTATCTATCATCTATCTATCTATCTATCTATCTATCTATCTGATTACCTATCTATCTATCATCTATCTGTTTGTCTGTCTGCCTGCCTACCTACCTATCTATCTTTTTAAAAAAACTACTGTGGGTATGAGAACCCAATTCAAGGGCTATGAGAGCTTTGACAACAGGTTGAAGTTTTATTTAGGCTGGACTTGATGATCCTGAGATCTTTTCCAGCCTCAATAATTCTGTGATCCACAAGCATGAATTTGACAGTTTAATAAACACAAGTCCTTAGTGGCTGGCAAGATGTCATGCTTTGTAGTTCTAGAACCTACACAGACATTCTTATCTGACAGCATTTCACACTAAAGGAGTCAATGTGCATCAGTAGACCACAACTCTCCATCTCCTCCCGCTTGGACACTTGCAGTTTGGAAGATCAGCAGATGTGAAAGGTGACACCTGCAAAGTGCAGCTGGGTTCTGCTTTTCACAACTAATTTTCTCTGAAAACATAGTTATTTTTTGGATGGGGAAGTAAATGGAGCTTGAAGGAAAGGAAGGGATAAGGAGACAACAGAAGACTGGAAATCTTTGCTATACAGACTCTGCCCACCTCAGTTCAATCCTTTAATAGGTTATTCAAGGTCAGGGTGGATGAGGTTCTGGGCAGCCTCATCCAGTAGGAGAGAGGTGACCCTGCCCACAGCAGGGGAGTTGGAACTGGATGATCTTCAAGGTCCCTTCCAGCCTAAACCATTCTATGGGTCTATGACTTTTGAGCACTGTGGCTCGTGAGCAGACCCAGACAGCCCACCGAAGTGGGCTTTCACAAGACTGCGCATCTAAGGCAAGTTGCTGGAAGAATTAGGACTTTAAAGCTGAGGTATGATGAAAATACCCTCAGGAAGTTGGTTCTGACAGGCACGAATCAAAGCTGGTGATCACAGCTTGGTGCTGCAGTGGACCATTTTGAACCATCACTGCCTGGCACTTCTTCCCAATCCCAATCATCGAACCTGTAAGTTCACAGGTGCCAATACACAAGTAAGAGCAAATATGAAGCACATGGTGCATGACTCAGGATGCAGTGGGATGATCATGCTGGTGCAAGCCTCCTGCCCCCTTTCCTGGGCCTTTTTGGGATGTCAGCACCAGCTGTTGTGGTTCTGGCTAATTGCAGAAGGTGGTCAACTTGGTGCTCTCTGATCTTGCATAGGGAGGTCATTCGCACCTGCTTGTCCTGGGTTAAAGCAGTGGGTGTGGAGGAGTAAAGCTGATAAATGGGAGCTCTCTCTATCTGCATGGACCAGTGGCTGGGAAGAACATCCCTCTGCAGCAGACTGACAAAGTGAGTAATCCACTTCATCTTTTATGAAATCCTATTGATTGTTGGATACTGAAATTTACTGTAGTCTCTAGAGAAGGGAAAGATCTGAGTCACAGATGAACCTCTGTATAGGTGTCTTTGTTCTCATGTCTTTGGAGACCACAAAAAAAGAGAGGAGAATGGAAGACTTGGTGGAAGCTGGCTGGGTTAAAGAATAAGTAAGGAAACTGGGTTTCCACAAGAGTGGGAGCCACTCTGGTTTGATACTTGCATTGATGATTTGGACAAAGTGATTGAGTGGGCCATCAGTGAGTTTGCAGATGGCACCGGGTTGTGAGGAACAGCTGAGGGAACTGGGGTTGTTTAATCTAGAGAAAAAAAGGCTGAGGGGAGACCTTTTCGTTCTTTACAGGTCCCTGAAAGGAGGGTAGAAAGGGATAAAGTTGATTTCATCTCACAAAGGCAAGAGACAGGACAAGAGGAAATGGTCACAGACTTCACCAGGGGAAGTTTAGGTTGGCTATGAGGAGCAATTTCTTCCTGAAAAGGGCCCTCAGGTCTTGGAACAGGCTGCTTAGGGAGAGGCTTGAATTGCCATCCCTGGATGTGTTTAAAAGTTGTGAAGATCTGGAGCTCAGGGACAGGGTTTAGCAGCGGCATTGGACCAGTTGGGTTAATGGTTGGATTTGATCCTTTAAAAGGTCTTTCCAACCTGAATGATTCCATGATTCTAACTGGCTTTGTACCTTTGCTGGCATGTTGGTTGTCTATAATTGAGTGTGTAGCTGGTAGTTTCCATGGTCTTCTCTGACCCTAAGCCTTGTTTGAGCTTATCAGAGAAGGATTTTGTGTGAATTTTACTCCTCAATTCTATTAATGTTTCACTTCAAGTTTTATTTATCTTTGCCCTTCTCACACGCCTGCCCTCCACTCTGCTTTGTCTCTCAGACCTGAGCGTTTTGTATTCAGGTGGTGGTTTGAATGTTTGGACTCAGATGATTTGTGGTCCATCACAAATGAAAACTAGACTTAGCCTTTCTTGAAGTAAATGGAAGGTGGAAAAGTAAAAGAGCAAATTTGAAGTAAGAGGGAGGGGGTTTACTCTGGATGTGTCGGGTTGCTCAGTGTATTGTTTAACAGATTTTATTATCTGCCTTTGTAGAAATGGTTTACAATTAATTTCTGCTAGTCAGAAATAAGTTGTGGAGCTGGAAAAGATGCTTTGCACATTTTAATTGAATTATTAGACACAGCTGAGTAGCTGAAGAGGTTTTTGAAATTGAAGACTCTTAACTCTGTGTCTGTGTCTCATACATGGAGAATCATAGGACCATAGAATCATAGAATGACCTGGGTTGGAAGGGGCCTCCAAAGGTCATCTAGTCCAACCTCCCTAGAGTGAGTAGGGACATCCTCAACTAGATCAGGTTGCCCAGAGCTTTGTTCCAGAGCCTCTCCTTGAGTATCCCCAGGGATGAGGCTTCAACTATGTCCCTGGGCAACCTGTTCCAGTGCTCATCCCCTTGCCTGCTAAGGATCTTCTTCCTAACAGCCCATTTCAATCTGCTCTTTTCTAATGTGAAACCATTGCCCCTTGTCCTACCACTACAGAACTTTGTAAACAGCCTTATTGTAGAAGGAGAGAGCTGAGATCCAAGAATTGCTTCACTTGAAAGACCAAGTCCTACATGAATTCTGAATAACCTCAGGTTAACATACATCTATAACTCAGGGCAAGTTGTTGTTCTCTTACAGTGTTCTGGGAGATCTGCTGTCCATGCAGGTCCAGATCACTAGTATGCCAGGAAGTCATTTGAATACCTGGTATACTCTGTGTCTCTCAATTCTTCTACTGTGCCACCTTAGTATGTAGGAGCAGAAAGGGCTGCTTCCAAAAGCATTTGATGAATTCACAGAAGTGCATCCTTTCCTAGATACTCTGACCCCCTGAAAACTACAGTCTTTGATGGCTAAAATACTTGAAGCAGTTTGTGTTTATCAAGAACTCTTTAGGAAATCTTAGCGGCTTTGCAGGCTTTCTAGTTGAGTTTGGGGTTTGTAGTGCAGTTGAGTAAAAAATTGCCATAGAAAAACTTGCCTTAATAATTCATCGAAGTTCCCTGTTAAAGATTTCATTTCAATAGAGACTGAATGAAGGACTGAGGCGCAGGAACAACTGTGTGCTCAGTAGTTACGTAAAACAAACGAATACAAACTTCCTCTTTAGTATTTTCTTGCCTATCGCTGTCAAAGGGCTGGTGAGCAACAGAAGACTCAGTATCATTTTTCCTCAATCTTGAAGAACAATGAAGAACCTCATTAACTATATTTATTTATGACTTCAGCTCCAACACACAATGATCCATTAGCAGGAGGTTAGAAGCTGATAGAGCAGCAAGTATGCTGCCTAACGCTAGCCTGACAGTGTGAACACCTACTTGTTTGGTTTTCCACAACAGAATCCTCAATATTAAAACCCTGTGAGCAGTGTTTTTATGAAACAGATGTGTTCACCCCGTTCCCCAAACACATGCCTCCCTGATACCACTGAATCCAGATCAGTCTGTCACAGTGGGCACTGCTGCAAGCTGAATGTGTTTTGGGTACTCAACAGCTTAGTGTCCTCAGTAGAAGCCAAAGAACAACGTGGTTTGATCCCAGAGAAGGGTGTTTAACAAACCAAACACATCAGGTTGGAGAGCCAAAGCTGTGTCACATCAGTAATCATCTTCAGGTGCTGCTGGTGGAACTATCAGCCATCCTAATATTTACTGACATCATCTCAATGTCCCAGCTGAGGCTACTTTCTCTCACCCAACCACTAATGACCCTGTTAAAACCTGAAGGAACCGGTCCATTGCTGTCACAGGTGAAGCTTGTTTCATCATGTTACCTATCAGTGTAGGTTTCACAGAGCATCCTGCAGGATAAGGGCCTTTATCATTCATATCACATAACATTGACGATTGGAAGGGACCTCAAAAGATCATCCAGACCAATCCCCCCACCACAGCAGGTTCCATTAGATCCAGTCACACAGCAACATGGCCAAGCAGGTTTGAAACATCTCCAGAGAAGGAGACTTCACAACCCTCCTGGGCAGCCTCTTGTCCTATCATTGGGTGCCCATGAGCAGACCCTGGCTACATCCTCTTGACACATGCCCTTTCCATATTGATCAACATTAAGAGGTCACTGCTCAGTCTCCTTTTTCTCCAAGCTCCCTCAACCTTCCTCAGCAGGGAGATGCTCTACTTCCCTCATCATCTCTGTGGCTCTGTGGTAGACTCTCTCCAACAGCTCTATGTCCTTCTGGAACTGAGGGACCCAGAACTGGACACGAGATTCCAGATGTGGTCTGACCAGGGCAGAGTACAGGGGGAGGAGAACCTCTCTCCACCAACTAACCATCCCCATTCTGACCCAACCCAGGATGCCATTGGCCTTCTTGCCACAAGGGCCCATTGTTAGCTCCTGGCCACCAGCAACCCCAGGTCCCTTTCTCCTATGCTGGTCTCCAACGTATCAGTCCCCACCCTATACTGGTCCCTGGGGTTGTTCTTGCCCAGGTGCCAGGCTCTACACTGCCCTTGCTAGAGTTTGTTCAATGTCTCCTTGCCCAAAGGCAGACATTAAAAAGTCTAGGATTTGAAGACCCATGAGGATGTTCAAAGTACAATTTCAGGAGCATGTGAAGAGTTCTAGCCTGTTCTGGTAACTTTTCCTATGCTGAAAGAACATCTCTTTCCCTCATTGTGCTGGGTTTATATTCCCAGGGCCAGCAGCCCTGGTGATGAAGGTAGCATGCTAATGGGGTTTTTCTTCTAGATGCTGGGAGGACGTTAATTAGTTCAGAGCTGCTGTTTGGCAGAAAAGCTGCTGGAAGGTGTCAGAAAAGCAGGAAGAAAAATAGTGATAATTTCTGGTCAGTAATTTCCTGTTAACAACCAGGTTCTTTGAGATACCAGGGTAGGTGCTGCCAGCATCTTTTTTTATCTCCTCAATTCCACGTCTCTGGGAGGTGTAGCTGTTAGTCTAAAGCCATCACTGACCTGTGATGGGTTGTGTGTAGCAGGCACCACTTAGACATTGGGGATTTTCCTGTTAGTGTGTTACTTGCTAGCTGCAGCTGGCTACTTGACACTGACTTAATAAACCAACTGCCTGTTGGAGGATGATCTTTGAGCTCTGACTGTTTCACATGTGATACCCAGCTATCCCTTCCCATAATCATATTTGCTCTAAGGGATTCCTTGTATTTGGAAGGAGCTCATTCTCCCTGGATTGAGGTGGAAGCAACTTGCTGCACAAAAACTTGTTGCTGAGAAGTGATTGATTTCCCTGTTGCAGTTTGAAAACTACCAGAATTTTCAGATGCATAGATCTGTACTTTCATGAAGAAAAAAGTTATCTTGCTTTAAGAGGACCCCCCCTACCCCTGTGACCTGTCCTGGGGGAGGAGACACTATAGAGTTGACCCATGTACCTGTTGTACCTGTCCTTGAGGGATTGGCTAGGTGCGAACATAAAAGAGGTGAGTGACCTTAGCCCTGCCTCTTTTTGCTGAGGGCTCCTCATCCAGCCCATCACAGCACCTAACATTACCACAGTGGCCACACCAGGGCACTAAGGGTCACAGCCAGGCTGGCCTTCAACACCTCCAACAATGGGGACTCCACCACTGCCCTGGCCAGTCCAGTCCAGGCTTTGATCACCCTTTCCATGAGGCTTCCTGACATCCAACCTAACCCTCCCCTGGCAGCTTCAGGCCCTGTCGTCTTGTCCTGGCACTGGTTGCCTGGGAGAAGAGCCTGAACCTCACCTGACTACAACCTCCCTTGAGAGAGCTGGAGACAGGGAGAAGGTCCCCCCTGAATCTCCTCCAGGCTAAACACCCCCAGCTCTCTCAGCCTCTCCTCATCAGCCCTTCCCTCCATTCCCTTTCCCAGCCTCATTCCTACTCTGGACCTGCTCCAGCCCCTCAATCTCTCTCTTGAAGCAAGGGTCCCAGCACTGCCCCCAGGACTCAAGGGGAAGCCAGGTGCCCACTTTTAATAGGGAAGTTTCCAAGGGCAGCACCACCAGTTGTTTCAATAATTTTTACAAAAATAAATAAAATTGGGAAGGTTGCACCAGCAAAACCATTCAGTGAAGGAAAATTGCACCTAATGATGCTTTGAGCTCCCCAAACTGTCCACAAATGTGTTTTGTTGCAGAGGTGACTGGCGTCTCAGGAGTTTCAGTAGCCAAAGGCAGGTTTATCTGCTAGGAGGAGGAGGCTTGCTCAGGTAGCAGCACATTGTGTGCTGGTGTGCTTTGCTGATCCTATTCTTGGAGAAGGGTTAGACATTACTCACTGTAGGTCTCCCACTACTGCAATCTATGGTTTTGAAAGAGCAGAGAGAATTTGTAGTCTTTCAGCTCGAGATGAGGTGGTTTTACTGCTTATTTGGGCTGTCTGAAGCTCCTCTGTCAGGCTAAAATAAGCTGTGAGGAGGTGGGCTGGTGGTGAAAGAGCAAATAGCATGAGGGAAGTGACAGAGATCTCCATTTAGCCATCAGACTAAGTGTGAGGAAAATAAGGTTAAATGGTTTTATTCTACAGGATTTTTCCAATAGCAAGGATTGTTTTCAAAAAATAACTTACTGCAGAACTGATATTGCAGTGCTGGGTGACAACCAGCTGATCAGGAGCCAGCGGGGTGCCCAGGTGGCCCACAATGGCATTCGGGCTTGGATCAGCAATAGTGTGGCCAGCAGGACTAGGGATGTCATTCTCCTCCTGTACTGAGTACTGGGGAGCCATCCCCTCAAGTCCTGGGGGCAGTGCTGGGCCCCTCACTTCAAGAAAGTGATGGAGGGGCTGGAGCATGTGCAGAGGAGCAATGAGGCTGAGGAAGGGACTAGAGGGAAAGTCTGATGGGGAGAGGCTGAGGGAGCTGGGGGTGTTTAGCCTGGAGAAGAGGAGACTCAGAATGGCCCATTTCACTTTCTCCAGCTCCCTGAAAGGAGGTTGGGGTCAGGATGGGAGTTGGGGTCTTCTCCTAGGCAACCAGTGCCAGGATGAGAGGGTTAGATTGGATGCTAGGAAGCCCTTCCTCCAGGCTCTACTCAGGGGCACTTAATGATAGGACAAGGGTCAGTGGGTGTGAGCTGGAACAGAGGAGGCTCCACATCAGTGTGAGAAGGACCTTCTTCCCAGTGAGGGTGACAGAGCCTTGGAAGGGGCTGCCCAGGGGGGTTGTGGAGTCTCCTTCTCTGGAGAAGTTTCAAACCCACCTGGCCATGTTCATGTGCAACTGGATGATAGAATCATTAGGGATTGGATGGGACCTCAAAAGATCATCTAGTCCAATCTGATCTAAGGGATCCTGCTGTGGCAGGGTGATGGGTCTGGATGGTCTTTTAAGGTCCCTTCCAATCCCTAGTTTTCTGTGATTTACATAGAAGGGTGAAGTGTTGTCTCTCTGTGCTGTGGTGCTTGGTGTTGAGTGGTTACTTTGCCACAGTTTATGTTGAACATATAATTAGCCTATTTAGCAAGTGAGGTCAGTAATTAGAGAGCTGAAGGGGATCAGGTTGTGTGCCCTGCTTATGCTGTAAAGGTTATGAGGAAAAAATCACAGGCTGAAGTCCCTGCCTTAGCCTTAAATTGCAGCAATATGATGCCAGGAAGAACAGGCTGCCACAAAACCTTCACAGAGGATGGAAAAGCCATCAATGACTTTGATCATTGTGATGGCTGCTCAATAGGGTAGTGGTGTGGGAAATTAGATTCATCACACATATCCCACACAACATCTACTAAACTGTTCTCTCTGGCAGATAGGGTTGGGAGGGAACTGGGGATGGTTGGTGTGGCCTGAAGGAGTCACCAGAGGCTTTCTGTTAGTAGCAGAACTTGCACTAACAATCCGTGGAGGTTTGATCACCACAACAATTTTGGGGGGTTTAATCCTGATTTTGCATGACAGCGTACAACT
This sequence comes from Phoeniculus purpureus, assembly GCA_028565055.1. NCBI lineage: Eukaryota > Metazoa > Chordata > Aves > Bucerotiformes > Phoeniculidae > Phoeniculus > Phoeniculus purpureus. The sequence goes on from JAOXOE010031730.1 coordinate 8,503, forward strand.
TCTTATATTCTGGGAGAAAAGGAAGCTGAGGGGAGACCTTACAGCTACCTGATGAGAGGGTACAGAGCAGTGGAGGTTGGTTTCTTCTTCCCAGTCAGCAGCGATATGACCTCAAGTTGTGCCAGGGGAGGGTTAGGTTGGACATCAGGAGAAATCTCTTCCCTGACAGAGCGGTCAGGGGTTGGAACAGGCTGCCCAGGAAATGGGGCAGTCAACATCCCTGGGGGTGTTCAACCAATGAGTAACTGTGGCCCAGGGGGACAGGGTTTAGTGGGCCAGGTGGGGTTGGGTTGATGGTTGGACTGGATGATCTTCCAACTTTAATGATTCTACATCTCTATCACCTGCAAACTAAGCAGGATAGATGATCTAAAACACCTTGAACCACCACCCACGTGCCCTCATCTTGAAGTAGCCCTGAAAATCCTTCCAAGTGTAGCACAACCCAGTTCCTTGAGAAGGCTCACAGAAGGGAAAAGCATAGCAAAAAGGAATGAAAGAGAAACTGCCTTTAATGAGCACACACGGCTCTCTATCATAACGCATTGCCCTGTGATGCTCGTGATTAATTGTGCTGCCACTCGTACAGCAGCAGCGTAACGCAAGCCAAGAGCACAGTGCCAGCCAGTCTGAGAAATTGGGAAGCTTTTCAGAGTTAATGTTTGTCACTGTCTGCCAGCTGTGACAATTGTTCACAAGTATATGGTCCTGCCTGTGGTTTATGGAAGTAGTATGAGCTTCTCAGTCCCTGAGAGGGGCTGTCAGAAGGCTGGGGAAGACTGTTCAATAGGGCAAGGAATGATAGAACTAAGGGTCATGGTTTGAAGTTGGAAAAGGGCAGAGTGAGGCTGGACAGGAGGAAAAAGTTGTTGCATTTGAGGATGGGGTACACCTGAAATGGGCTGCCCAGAGAGGTGGTGGAGGCCCCATCCCTGGAGCCGTTCAAGGTCAGGTTGGCTGGGACTCTGGGCAATCTGGTCTGGTGAGTGCTGGGCCCCACTTGTTGCAATGGAGTTGGACTAGAAGACCCTTAGAGGTCCTTTCCAACCCTGATTCTATGATACAGAGTCATGGTTCAATGAAGAGACAGTGAACCTATGAAAAGTAATAAGCTAGAAGGAGCTTCAAATTAAAATGGGCTTGTGCCAACTTCTCCTGAGCTGGTTATGATGGTAACAGACCATTTTGTGTCTTTTTAAGATACTCTGTCATGCTTTTCTAGATATGTCATCGTCTTTTATACTCTGGATATGTTTGTAGTTGAGATATTTTCTTGTAGCTGGTGCCTTGTAGTCACGACACGCCTGGAGCCGGTACCTTGTAGGCGCAACGTGCCTGGAGTTGGTACCTGTATCCTGCGCCCGTTTCCAGGTTGCTAATGCAGCTCTGCTGGATCTGAGTTACACCAGCACCACAGAAATCTCAGTGTAAATAGGAACTTTCTGTTCAAGTCAAAAATATCAGTTATGGGTGAAGACTGTGGATTGTAGTCTCAGGCAATGTATTTCCTGGGTTTGTGGCACTATCACTCTGCCTCAGATAAGAAGCTATTGGGATAAATACTAACAGGAGTGTATAGCCTGGACAGGAAAGTTTCTAGAATACCATTTTGTGATGCTTAGTAACAGTTCACCTTCTGCTGTTGTGCATCATGATGTTGTCGAGGAATAGAGATTTCTCAGATTGAAATATGGAGGTAAATGTAAAAATTAAGACCATTATGTTAATGGAATCCTATTAGGAAGCCAGACAGGCTTTGAAGATTTGGGCTTTGATCTTTACTGAGCTTTTTCTCTCCTGGGGTCCTACTATGGGAAGGACAATTAGCCAAACTAAGTGATTTGGAGACATCATCTTTCTAGCATGAAGGGAGGCTGTAACCTCAGGTTTGCCACTCTGCTTTTACGTAGCTCAGTGTTATGGATGCAGCAGTTCACCTCTTATTTACAGAATCACACAGAATGATTGAGGCTGGGAAAAAGCCTCTGAGCTCATCCAGCCCAGGAACTAACGTCACCACAGTGGTCACACCAGGGCACCAAGGGCCACAGCCTTAGTTGAAGGCTGGCCTTCAACACCTCTATGGGACTCACCACTGCTCTGGGCAGCCCAGTCCAGGCTCTGAGCACCCTTTCCAGGAGGAAGGGCTTTAAAGAACATGGAAGAGCAAGAGTCCTTCTAATGCACAATGGAGAAGCAAAAAGCATCACGTAAATGCTTTTGAGTGTCTGAGGAAGGAGGCTTCAAGACCACATCAGGACCACAGGAACACGTGTGTTGCCAGGGTAGCTCCCAGTGGGTAGCTGACTGAGAGTCACTTTGGAACGTGGAAGTGACTCTCAAGTAAGTTTCATAAGCCATGTCTTAGTCATGGGAAACTCAACTGTACCCTAGGTGTGCTTTTAACGTGTCTTTTAGAGAAGCAAGTAGACATCACAAAATTGAGAGGGCTTTTTAAAATCAAATTATTTTAAAATCTATTGAAGGTGCCTGGGGTGTGGGATATTACCTGGGGTTCACTATTGGAAGTGAAGTGTTGGCAGTATTTGTGCACTATTGAACCACTTCCTCAAAATAACAAGTATTCATCTACCCTTGAAATCGTTATTGCAAGGTCAGGTAGATCCAGAGCTATGAATGACCACACTTGACTGAAATATTTTATATCCTGCCACCAAATCCCTACAGATCTCCATGAAATTGCTTTGCATTACTTTTGGTCTATCTCCAAGGATCCTGACCCGTCACTCTTGCTTGAGTTGTGATGCCTCGTTCTGCAAAAAGTCACATTAATTTCAAGCACTTCCTCCTCCTCTTCTCAGACCTCTCCTGAGCATCTTTCAGCAACTCACTTGACTCTGACAGCAATTAAATCTGAGATGTTCTGCCAATAATCCTTCAATCCTCCGAGTGCACTGACTTTGCTGTGAGGAGGGAGGGATGTGCTCTGCCTTTCTGGCAGCCCTCCAGTACCTCGCTTCCCTGATTGGACTTATTCTCTTCTTACCTAGCTCGAAGGGACTACAGGGAAAGTCTGCTGAGGGAGCTGGGGGTTTTTAGTCTGGAGAAGAAGAGACTCAGGGGGGATCTTCTACCTCTCTCCAACTCCCTGAAGGGAGGTTGGAGTCAGGTGGGGGTCAGGCTCTTCTCCCAGGCAACCAGTGCCAGGATG
>JAOXOE010031731.1:0-11674 GCA_028565055.1 Phoeniculus purpureus
GGGTGTGAGCTGGAACATAGGAGGTTCCACATCAATATGAGAAGGAACTTCTTCCTAGTGAGGGTGACAGAGCACTGCCCAGGCAGGTTCTGGAGTCTCCTTTTCTGGAGACATTTAAAACACACCTGGACATGCTCCTGTGCAACTTGATCTAGGCCATCCTGCTGTGTACCTTTCAACCTGTCAGAAGTTACCTAAAATCCATAATTGGGCTTCACAGTATGGAAGAAGTTAATTTTTAATGCTACAGTATTTTCACTTAAAAGTTTGCAAAGTCCAATCAGACTTGCTTATACACAGTTCTCCAACACAGAGAGGAAGACTGAGATTTAAAACATAGAACTATTTCTGTTAAAAGGAACCGCAAAGATGATTCAGTTCCAATTGTCCTGCCATCGACAGGAACACCCTATACTAGATAAAGTTGCTCAAAGCACCATCCAACCAGGGCTTGAACACTTACAGGGAGGCAGCATCCACAGCTTGCCTGTGCAGCCCGTTCCAGTGCTTTACCATTCTCACAGTAATTTGTTCCCAACATACAGCCTAAATTTCAAATTTAAAGCCATTTATCACTTATCCTGTCACTACTACTCTTCTCAGAACCATTTCTAGGCTATGTAAACAAACAAAGCTATCTCAGACTGTCCTTATAGGGGGGTTAAGGAATCAGAGAATTTCTCACCCTTGATTTACCATAAATGTCAAAGCCATCTATTATAATGTTATTTAAAATAAATTCCCTATTTATTCTGTGGCAAGGTTATTCTATTGCCATTTGTCACTACTTGTAAACAAACCACATGTAAAACAAACCAAACATTTAACATCCAAAGAAAGATCTTTGTTGTGGTAATTATTTCTAAAAAATATTACCTCTAATTACAGAAATATTAAGAACCTCCAAGAACATCTTTCAACAGTGTCTCTTAATGTCTTTATTCTTCAGTAGCTTTTCAGCAGCAAAACACGTGCATACACACATACATAAAGGTACCAGGTATACATATGTCTAATCCTAGTCATATATTTAGGATATATATGCATTCACATACAATTATGTATTTATATACAATCAGATTGTGAGCTCCAGAAGGTTCCTCTGTGCTCTTTCAGGGGTTCAAATTCATCTCAAGCAGAGATTCCTGTGCACAGTGAATGCTGAGGTGGCTCAGGATCAGCGCAGAATACCCACATTGCAAGAGCAAGGCTGAAAACAAAGCTGGTAAGAAGGATTCTGACTGTGCTGCAATGTTATACAGTAACTACTCTTGTAGCTTTAGAAAGTTCTAGAAATGAGTTTAAGGAGTTTATCATTGGACTATTTTAATTTCCAAACAAAACTGTTGGTGAAGTCCATACAGTTTTGCTGCACAGTGTGTGCAATTACACTCACATTCATTTTGCAGTATGCCTTACAGAAGGAAATTATTCTTTTAAGGCTACTAATAATAGCTCTATTTAATTCCTTCATAATTATTGTCAACTAACATAGTCGGGCCCAAACACCATGGTGCTGGTGGGAATGGCAAGTACCAGAGAACAGGCTAAGCAGCGTGATAGAGAATTTCTTCCTTTGATGTGCCTGACTATTTCTAGCAGTTCTGTGTCTCAGCAGACGATTAGCCAATTCAATAGAAAAAATTCTCTAACACTTTCTATGAGTAAAAAAACCTAATTATAACCACAGAAAGGGTCAAAATAGATCTTGTACAAAGAGCAAGAATGCTTCTTGTGGCTTCTCCCCCAGGGAAACATAATACCTACTATGTCTGAAAGAACATGCTTTCAGGCAAAGCAAATTAGATGTCAGGACCAGTCCCCCTCCCTCTCTGTTTCTGCTTCACTCTTTAAATTTCATTTCTTACCTTAGGGGAATGGACATTAAAACTCAGACCACAGAACAATCTGTGTAACGAGGACTGAGTGCAATCTCAACAACGGGAAACACCTTTTGTTAACACTGCAGTAAGACTGCAAATCGCATCTTGTAGGGGTATGATCAATAATGGCATCATACAGCAAATGCATTTCAGTAATTGGCACAAGTCTCTTGGCAGCTTGACTTTGCAGCTTTTTCAAGATGTTGTTATTTTGGCCAAAGACCTTCCCATCATTCTGTAGCAGTCACCACTAGACTAATACGTTGTAGTTTGCAGCCATTTGTCCCACTGCTGCAGACTACATGTCTGATTAATTTTTTCACAGGGTGTTAAGACACACTAATTAATGCTGCTTTGCAGACTATCAGGTACTTCCTTTTTGACATACTAGTTTTCAGGCACCTCCTAGAGCCTTGTAGTTTTTAATGTTCTTATGTCTGGTTTCATTGTGCAGGTCCACAAGTCCCCCGGATATTGCAGTTATGCCAAGTGCAGCAAACGTCCTAGCAAGCATGGTAAATCTACTTGTGGACCCGCACAATGAAACCAGACACAAGAACATTAGCTGTTTGGGGGTACACAACTTCTTTGCTACCTCAAATAAGGTAGTGTTTTGCAAAGAATATGCACTACAAGTGCTTGCGGATTTTACACACCGCACATTTCAGGATTTTTAATTCTGCTTTTTACTTCATAACTGCTGTCTTCTGTTTTTCTGTATTGCAGGTATTTTCACTTACTATGAGACTTTAACCTGCCTGGTCTTTTTCCACCTCTACAGGAGACAGAAGATAATTGTGTTTCCTTCATAAAGGGGAGATCAGTAACACCGTGCCACCATTCCAGACAGATGCATGGTGTTGATATCCACGAACAAGTTACACAGGAGTGGTTTAACAGTCTCCTTTAGCAGGTTATTGCAGTGCTTACCTGTTGTTTCTCAGAGCTTTTCCCAACACCTAATAAGCTACTTCTGTTGTAAATTCAGCACTTTATTCATTATTTGCACGCAGAGAGGGAACAATTTAATCCTTCTTGCCTTTCCCTTATCTAAAAACCGTAGTGCCATGACCTGAACTCTCTATCTCTGGAGAACTTCAACATCAATTTTCTCCTTGCAAGAGATCTTCTAGAAATGACAGTTCTCAACATCAATCAGTTCTGCTCCTATTCGATACTTGTGTTAACTACCCCTATGGAGCACAGGCAATTTGAAACCCTCTAAGAGCAGAACGGGAAAAATGACTTGGCCATCTTCAGTAGATTATTATGGCTTCTACACAGCTTTTGCTTTTCTCAGCAGCACATCATAGCTTACCATTACCCACCGTAAGTCTCACTCCATCTGCAAAGTACCATCAGCCAACTAGTTACTCTTTTCTCTGCAGGGGTGCAGTCAGTTATCCCTGCTTAAAGGCTCAGAGAGGTGAAGCAAAAGAGGCTTTGTAGAACAGTTCATTAAATCAGTTCTGTGACAAATGTAAACTGCACATGTACAGAATGTTTGCCAAAGCAAACATTCTACCCACAAAAGTAGATTTTCTTTGCTCACTATTGACTGAATAGCTGTCATGGTTTAGCACCAGGTTAGCCCACAAAATTATATTCTGCCCAACCATGCAGAAGGAAACGTCCTCCCACCCCCTGGGGTGGGGAGAAAAGGGGTAAACACACTTCCGGAAACTGGAATTAGAAATAGTAAACGTAATTGAAGACTTTATTAAGTAGAAAAAAAAAAAAACACACAAAAAAGAGAAAGGTAAAGGAAAAAAAATAAGTATGCTCTTCCTCACTCAAGTCCACCTCTCCCCCAGCCCAGATCAGGTAACTCCTGATTCCTAAGAAACACTAAAAGCCACGGACAAGGGTGGAGTAAAAAGGAAACACTGGGAATCTCCTAGACAATACTTGAATATTCAATTTAAGCATTTTCCTATACTACGGTCCAAAATTGCGGACGAGGATGACGACAAGAGGTAAGGAAGATAAGGGGAATGGAAAAGGAAGATGAGGGTGGTGTATGTAAAGCAGAAGAGGAACACAGAGCCAATGGAATTCTTCTGAGATAAGTATCAGTGAGACAGGCACGGGCACTCCTTTGCACAATCATGTTGCACTCCCAACTGTTGCAAATAAGGTAGACACCTCTGCACATGGTTTGTTTTGCACTGATAACAGTTATTAACTCCTCAGGCTGTAAGGCATCTGGCAGAATGATCATTACCATTGCCTCACATATTCAGTAAGTGCTCCATAAGGCAACATCTGTTATGCCCTACGCATAGACCACACGTGCATTTATATTGAGGTTTTACGACATACAGTGTGGCTTGAAAATGCAATGAATTTACCACTTAAAGCACAAGTATGTCTCATTTCAATCCTCCCTTATACTTTAATGATAAAAACAAGAGATGGGGGGAATGATACACACAGCAGTGTAAATTTATAGGTTTTTTTGGCTCAAGAAAGTTTTATAAGCACATTAGTGCATTATCACCTATTCCAGCGATTGTTGATTTTTATTTCTGCAACATGAATTAGTCAATAATTCCCTTGCTTTCACATTTATCACTAGTTATCTCTAGCCATTTGCCTAGACACTATTACACGAAATACCCTGGTATTTCCTATTTTTTTTCCTGGAGGTATCTAAGGTTTTGTCTGAATTAAAGACCACTAGGAGGAAGAGGAGGGTAATGACAAGAAGAGGAAATGTTTTTACATAAACATGTTAGTGTTTCTCCAGTAGTAGAACCCTTGCCCTTGCGTGTTACCCTGTAGGCCAACATAACAGCTTTTAAGGAGCATCCACTCCATACACATGTCATTACTGATCCTTGAATCTGCACTGAGTCACTTTCCAGCTCATCATTTATAATGCTTCTGCAGGCAGTGGCAAATTCAGACAATGGAGAATATACCAAGATATTCATTGCCTGGCACTATGCAGCTACTGTTTAGAAACAGGCCATAAAATGTAACAAGAACTATAATGTTTATTGTAAATGTTGTTTCATACTTCTCTTATTCTGCACTTTTAACTTGAACACAATACCCAAAATAGTTTTCACAAACAGTGTGAGAGAGTAAAGCACTGTAAATGTGTCCAATAAGCCAAGCATCAATCATCTTCATCACCTCTCACCCAATATGTTGCAGTTAACACTGCACACTGAAGAGCAATTATCTTGGAAGGTGCTGCAGTCAGAAGACCCAGCAGCCCTACAAGCACTGATGACACTGAGTTTCCTGTGGATTTCTGTTTGCCAAAGTACTTGTGGAACAAAACTGTAAACACACAGAGCACTCTTCTCACCCAGTCAAAACAACTGAGGTTTAACCTAGAGCTGCAAAAATTACTTTCTTATTTTCACAGCAATTATTTGATCTAGTGTTTGATCATGACTGTCAATGGTGTTAGCACTGCTAGAGTCAGCTGTTCCCAAGAGACCTTTTGTTATTGATCCAGGAAAAGACAAACAGGATTTTAAAACATAATTGTGCAGGCTAACACTGCCAGAGCTGGGGCTCCCCCCAAGAGCCCTAAAACCTTAGATCAGGATTTTGGTGCCTGGAACTTGAGAAGACTACTTCTTCAGGCTAGAGTTTTTGCAGCTGCCAGTCAGGTTGACAGAAAACCAGTCAACCTATGCCTTCTCTCATTGTGCTAAATGACTGCCAGTTGGGGAAAAGAAATGAGCTCACAGCAAACTAGAGCTACTGCCACAATTTACACATTCCCCCAAAACATGTACTACTTTCATGATTACCACAAACATTTTTGCAACTAAAACAGCAGTGGTAGAAGATATTTCACCTGGTCAAACTGAATAACAGAGCTTATCATGATCTTTAAAATGTGAAGTTTTGGTAACTGCAATGATAAGAACCAATCAGCTCTACATATATTTCAGCTCATACAGGATCAGATCCTGCCACTTTTCCTACAGGCACAGCCAGAATTCAAATCCCAGAAGTCAAATCTCATGCATCTCATGTAAAAACCTTCTGCACATTTCCATTATAGAAAAAAACCTCCTTAAACCCCACACCAGAACAATCCTCTGTAGTGTAATAGGAAAAGACGAGATGCATGGGTGCATCCACCTTGAAGATCAAAAATCAGAGAGCCTGAATTTGTCAGGTTACTGATACTAGGCTAGTTTTCTAAAACACTAGAACGTCATTGAGAATTGCACTTTTTAAAAAAACCATATTTAACTATTAGCATTTTTGTCCTGTAATTAAAATGCACTGTAATTAAAGATTTCTGAAATTTTAAAATTCAAGCAATCTTACTAAACTTAACCAGTGATAACACTTAATAGCTAATAAACCCAAATGAGACAATTGCAAGTTATCATCACACAGTTTAGAGTTGGAAAATTTTATGTATTCATGTGTGTTGTTATATGCAGTTATAAAACACCACACTGCCATTCTCTTAGTAATGCCTCACTAATAAGTCAGGAATTTCAAGAGATAGATATAAGAAAAGCAGTAAGTTCCTTGGGTGACCAAAGCCAGTTGTACAGTCACAGGTCATGTTTGCAGTCTTGTATCATTCTGTCCATACTTCAGAATTAATAGTTTAAAGGGACTGTACAAGTGTCTAAAATATAAGTGTGCTGCACATTCATCTGCCAGTTCTTCTCTTTATGTAGCTGTTCAGATGGCTGTGTTCAAAACTGGCGTTCTTAAACAAGTCATGAAATGGTTGGAGAATGGAGAGTATTTGCTTTCATCTGTAGTGCATTGTGCACTATTTCTCATGACCATGGAGAGGAAATAAAAGAAAACACGCTTTTGAAAATATCTGTAAATTTTTGAGGGTGGCAGTGAAGCAATTCTTCATGGATTAAAACATTTGTCTTTTACTGGGAGATTTTAGTGATGCATTATTCAGCTCCTCTAGCTTTAGTACCAACATTAAATCCAACATTATGCATTGTTAACATAGTAATTACACTTTCCACTTCATAAACCAGCATGTCATCATCTTGAGATCTGTGCCATCTGGAGGGCCAGCTGACAGTGCCATCACCTGGGATCACACAGGAAGATGAGCTCCAATTGCATGTCTAGCTCACATTGCATTATACAAGCAAATAACAAATTTCGTCAAGCCATTCATAGAGCCTTGTATTGACAACAAATGTTGTCAATTAAAATATATGAATGCTCATTCATTTAAATTAGATGAATTATTCATACTTGGAACATTTTTTCCAGACTCTGTCTCCTCTAGAATGATTAGAACTCCCCTCAACTCCTGAGCAAAGGCAGGCCTTGATATTCTTTTGGTATTCCCGATGGAAAGTAAGATTTTCAGGTGGACCAGCATAGTTGGGAACAGAAGCCATTTCTGGATTTGGAACAGGGGAATATGGGCTGCATTATCTATCCCAGATTATTGTGTTCTTCATCATAAGCACATCTAGGAAATACATTCAGAAGTTGCACTCTGCCCTGAATCTCTCCTTAACTTTGCAATTTTCACATCAATAAACAGAAACTAGTAAACTGACAAGTTTTGAACTCTGCTGTAGAACACTTTTCTGTATTTAATGATGACATGAAAAATTACCACAACTATGTCCCAGTAGAAGAAATCAATCAGTAAAGTAGTAGTATAAAATCAGATTCAGAATTTGCCAACTGGTGCCTCTGTGGAACCCACAAGCTCTGAAGCAACAGCTATTCTACACATTCCAATAGAACAATCACAAGCTTCTGCACATTCTTCATCTGACAGTATAGCCTCTTTTTGTCCTTCTATCCAAGTTCTGTATAAAACTAAAGGAAGGTTTCTGATGTTAATACTTTTTAACTGTAAAGTTAAAAAAAGGGTGAAGAAAAACCTAGGTTTTCAGCTTTAGGTTATTCCTGATTAAAAAAATACAAAGCACAAATTACTTTGTCAAATAAAGATTTTAAGACTTGGGGTGGACTTAATGATCTTAGAGGTCTTTTCTGGCTTCAATAATTCTGTGTTTGTTTGATTTTGTGACTGTATCTAGCCAGGAGATGTAAAAGCATAAGCCAGAGAACACAGAATCACCTTCCTGATCATTGATAGCTGAATACACTAGTAATGATCTTGGAGTCGAAGTTACTTAGTTAAAACCATAGCTATTTACTTCTATACCTTGACAATTGCAGATTAAGTTCTCTATTTATAAAATAATTGTGCACCATAAATCGTTGCTCCACACTAATATTAACTGATCAATATCAGTAAAATTACTCATACCTTTTCAGTCTACTGCAGACCAATTATTTCCGACACCCCTAGTAAAGCCTGACCTCCTCCAAAAGCTGCAGAACATCTCAGCTCTGACTGTGCAGCTTAAACATGAAGAACTACCACTACAATTAAATAGTTGTGGAAGGCAATATATCAGAAAAATGCAGGTCAGCATCACATTACAGAGTCTTTAAGGCCTAACTATGAACCTTCACCTAACTATGCAAATAGTTTTCCTGCATAATGACTGTTACCTAGAATATGGATTTTCTTCTGTAGCATGCTACTGTAATTCAAATTCCTTTGGAAAGAAAATAAATCACCAGAGTGAAAAGCAAGTGCTCCTGTCAGGAGGGGTCCCCCCCACTTTCAGGTCTGCCTTTTGTCATTTACATGTATCACAACTTCTACAAAATGTTGGAAGCAAGCTGATGACTGCAGTACTCTGCCCAAAACACTACTGACTGCTCTTAGGAAGCTGTAGAAACTATGTTTTCCTCTGTCCTAAGCCCCTATTGTTATACAAAGAACTTTCTCTTAAAGTTGTTTTCAGTTAAGTAGCTCCTATTGCACTAATCACTCTATTCAATAACTCTTGAATACTAGAGATTCTTGCTCAGTCTTTTTAACATGATGTTTTCCCCTGAAAAGTAAAATATTATTCCATACTGTTACGCTTCATTCAATTTAGGTAAAATAAAACGATACTGGAGGAAGCAGAATAAATGGTGATTTTTTGTTTGCTTTTTTGACTAAGGCTTCTATAGAAATATAAGATTAGTTCTTGACAAATAAGGGGAGGAAAATTCTAATGATGTTATTAGACAAACTTCACTAAATAAACTTCTCTTGATTGCAGGTTAGTACGCACTGAATTAACAAAAACATTCCACTATAAGCTGAATGTTTAGAAGACATTAAAAAATGTAAAAAAATTAAACTTCTATACTTTCACTAATATTAACATCTCCTATAATGTTTTCCACCAGCTCAGACCTTATTTTCACAATAAGTAACTTCCCTAATCCCCCAGAGACTAGAGACATTTAGGAGAAAAAGATAGAGGATCTATCAAAACTAGGAAGCCATCAGATCTTTCCATAGGCTAACTTTTACCTGTAAATAAAATCTTACTAATGGGGATCACATTGCAGTCTGCTCCGCAAACTACATTAATTAAGAGTCATTGCTATACATTAATAGTCTTATCCGAAAAAAACCATTTGGATAATAGCGAACAGCCTTAAATTACACTGAAGTTTTTGGGTGTTTTATGGGTTTAGGTTTGGTTTGTTTTTTTTTTTTTACAGAGCTGTTATTTACTATGGTAATTAAGTTTTACAAGAAAAAAACCCACATTTTACAACAACTGGGTGGCACTTTCTATATAAAGGGTTATGTTCATGCTCATTTATCTTAGACTTTTTCATTTAAGCAGTTAGTTACACCTAGAACCAGTCTTCATTAAAAGAATTTAAAATAGAGAGCTTTGTAAAAGACATCCTTTGTTTAATCAAAGGCTGAGCAAAACTTCCTCCAATTTTAAATCCCAACTTAGAAATTCCAGCCTGACAGAAATCAATGGCAAAGTTTCTAGGTGGCTTGAGCAGAGAGCCAGGGTTTGACTCGCAAGCTCAATGTTCAAGAGTGAGATTACTCATGTTTCCCCAAACTGTAGTTTGTGTCTCTCCCCACCATATTAAACACCCAAAAATTATTATAATGGTCAAAGCAAAAAAAACCCCACAACATTAACACTGTGTAGAGCATAGCTGAGGTTGATCATGTTCACTCTCCAATAGAAGTGGACAAGGACTCAGGTACTTCATTGACAGTGCTACTCAGCATTTCATAAACTGCCTTTTACAAGCAGGAGATAACATCAATGAACCACCAGAGAGTCGATTTCTTAAAGTCTTCAAGTAGCTATCTGTACAAAGGGATAAAATAAAGTTGTCCTTTTCAAAAGGGAAAACCAGTGGCTAACATCAGAGGTATTTTAAAGAAGAAATGTATTCTCATTTTTCATTGTTTGCTTCTATTTTATATTCATATGCAATTATGTATAGTGTGACTATTATCTAGTGAGCAATGCAGCAGACAAGGGGCAGCATTTGATACCTATGCATGGGACATTCAACAGCAGAGAATGCCCCTTGAGATATGCTGACTGGGTGGTTAAGTGTCCATCATCCCCAGTAGGGAAGATTTATTCTTTACTAAGGAGGTAAATATTCTCATGCATTACCATTACTGACACTCTGCCCACTACAAAATTTAACTCTGCTACATTTTTTATTAAAAAAATGGAACATAAACCCTAGAAAGGCAAAGAACAGCCACAATCCAGTGTGTGTCACCTGATAAACCAAATCTCTTGCCAGAAGTCTGCTGCAGAGAACAAGACAAAAATGCCCCAGAACAAGACAAATGAATGGGTTTTGTTGACAACCCTGACTTTGAGACAAGGAGAAAAACCTTGCAGAGTTACAGGGAAGCATCCGTCTCATCCCTGCAATTCTTGTGATCAAAATGTAGGGACAAACTACACCTAGTTTATTGAGATAAAGGAAATGGGGAAAACACACAAGAGATAATAGTGGTACTGCTATATTTATATCTTATGTCTATTCGCAGCACAAAGAAATAAGTATTGATCAAGTCTAAGCAGAAAACCGTTGCTTGTGGCAAGTTTCCCAGAAGCACGGAATTGCTTTTTCTGAAGAGGTCACTAGTAGCAGTTTTATCCCCAGGTACCTGGAAGTCCCTTGATTGAGGCAGTATTGACAGAGGTAGGAGTTCAGTTCCTTCCTCTGCTTGACTGGATTCTGTCCTACATCCTCCATGCCCTTGAAGTGCATATACAGTAAGTTGTCCTGGCAAAGCCTTCTTTCAGTATCAATGCTTTGCCTTTATGCTTGCTTACATTGCCCCAAACATACACAATGTATTCTAATGAGAGATGTTTTTCTGTATGCAAGCCAAGGCTTATAGATGTTTTATAGATGTTAAAAAAATTCTCACTGGAACAGAGAGAAAAAAATCCCTATGTCCTAACTTGACTGCAACCTTGCCAGCAGGCTGCAAAACTCTTCTGTTCTATCAGCTGTTTAATTTGTTTATACAAAAGACAGAACAGCTCTAACAAGAGGCTACAGCATCCTCCCTAGGCAGTGGAGGGACATGACTATGACTCTCCTACTTGTCAAGTGGGTACCTTCACTACTCAATTATTCAAAAAAAAAAAAAGCAGCATTACTTGTTTTTCCTTGCCACTACACCAACCTAAGGTGTTCCACATGTCACAAAAGCTCTTCTTGACACCAGCTCAGGACAGGAATCACAGAATTATTGAGGCTGGAAGAGATCTAAGATGATCAAATCCCATCTATATTTTCATCTGTTTCAGGAGACCATCTTTGATCTTTTCATCCCACAACAGAATCACAGAGTCAGAATCACACAATCATCAAGGCTGGAAAGGACCTCCAGGGTCATCGAGTCCAACCTTTATCCTATTATCTAACTGCTAGACCAGATC
>JAOXOE010031732.1:0-11673 GCA_028565055.1 Phoeniculus purpureus
CCCCAGCCAACCTGGCCTTCAACACTTCCAGGGATGGGGCAGCCACAACTGCCTTGGGCAACCTGTTCCAGCATCTCGCCCACCCTCACAGCAAAGAATTTGTTCCTCATGTCCAACCTCAATCTCCCCTCTTCAAGTCTGGAACCCTTTCCCCCTGCCTTCTTGCTACACACCCTTGTAAAAAGCCCTGCCCCAGCTTTCTTGTAGGCCCCTTCAGAGATTGGAAAGCTGCTAGAAAGTCACCTGGGAGCCTCCTCTTCTCCAAGCTGAACAACCCCAACTTGCTCAGCCTGTCCTCATAGGGGAGATGCTTCAGCCCTCTGATCATTCAAGTTGCTCTCCTCTGAACACCTTCCAGGAGCTCTATGTCCTTGAACGCTCTAATAGTCATTATCAAGGGCTTTTCATTGTCTATGGTGGCAAATTGCTTACTTACCAATTTACTATAAGAAAATCAGATCAGAGTAACTTAATATGCATACTGCAAGTCTTTAAATTCTAGGAGTAAAGACTTGCTAAATTTTGCTAAATTGATTGAAGAGGAAAAAGCCATTCCTAGAAGTACTAGTGGAGTATGCAGGGTCTTGAAGTTGTAACTGTGTTGCTGCTGAGGATATTGCATTCAGCAGGGGAAGGGCTTTTGGTTCCTAAAAATATTTTTAGTAGCAAAGCAGTGGCTGCACCAGGTGTGGTTTCACTTACTTTCTTCTGCAGTCCTGTTAGTGCAGTCAGCTGAGTAAATACCACAGCCTGTCTCTGAAAAGAAACGATGCTTGTTTGTGGCTAGGATCTGGTGTTGTGGCATTTCCATCTGGTCCATCTCAGTGGAGGCAGGGAATGGCTGCTTAAACTTCTGATCTGTGCTGCTTTAGTGGAAAGCACTGCTGCCCAAGTGGGATAAAGAAGTAGAACAGATGTGTCTTGTCTGTGAGATACTGACTTGTCCTAGGGCATGTGACTGGCTCAGGAGAGGTGACAAAAACAAGGATGACACCCTACTCTAGGTGAGCTCAGATAAAACAATGTATTTTGCCCTCCTTCCCATGGCTTGGCACTTTTGATTAAGTGATGACCAGAGTGTAAATGCTTGCATGAAAGAATCCTGGAGTGACCTTGCCACCATTACTAACACATTCATAACTTAAAAATAAGTTAGCGTTTCTTTTAGGTCAGGAGAGCCACATAGTGAATTTACACGGCTGCTGATAACAACATGGTGAATATTTGTTTTAGCTAGCAGTGTAGTCTGATATGTTCTCCCCTGAATACTAGGTAGAATGACGCTGGAGCAGTGAGAGACTTTGCTGATTGTCATGTTCTTGGCAATGCTCTAGAGGAAGATCTGGAAAAGTGGTAGTTGACGTGCTGGGAGCTGTACTGGGCTTTAGCTAACCTTTATGTTCCAGGTTTTGGTTTGCTATTTTTAAAGTATTTATTTATTTATTGGCAAGTAAGTTCTGCCAGCAGTTTATCTCAAAACATGGATATCAGTTTTTGAGGTGGTTAAGTAACTGCAGTAGCTGCAAATGCTTAGTCTTCCAGAGCTTTGTATTTGGTAATTCTCCTCAGCTTCTTCTTCAATTATCATAATCAGCTCTATTTTAAGCTTTTTTTCTTAATCTGTTTCTTTAAAACATTTCTTTCTTTAGATATGAGAAAATCTGGGAAACTATTGCTGAACTCTAAGAATGGTCATACTATGTATATGTGAATGTATGTAGAGGTGGTTGGGGGAAATTCATATATTCAGAGATAGGCAGAGCTTTCATCTGAGTGTAAGTGAAAAGCACTGTGCCAGGAAAGGTTGCGCTTTGAGCTTTCTTCTGACAAAATAACCTTTTTAAGTGTTTAGTGTTTTGCATTTTAATGTATTTCGGTTAAAAACGAGAACTGCCTAATGCAGTTACCTGCGATGAGTGATCTCAGATCACCTTAGTTAAGCAACTGAGATATTGAAGTCTGTACAAGGCATCTAGTGGGTGAGACTGGAACTGCAAGCTCTGCATCCTTGGTTTTGGTTGGGTCTTGGTATCAGATTTGCAATACTGATGCATAATTATGAAATCAGAAATACTGTAGAAGGAACTCTGTAGATGCCAAAAATTAGATTCCTAACTGAAGACATTAGATATGTCTAGAAGTATTAATACATGTGTATTGCTTCTTATTTGCTTTATAGTTTGTAAATACGTGAAGTGATTTGGGCACCTATTTAGGGGTTTCTCAGCACATGTAAATCACAGAATCACAGAACATTAGGGATTGGAAGAGACCTCGAAAGGCAACGTAGTCCAATCCCTTTGCCAGAACAGGATCACCTAGACCAAGTTGCACAGGAACACATCCAGGCAGATTTTAAATGTCTCCAGATAAGGAGATTCCACAATCCCCCTGGGCAACCCATTCCAGTGCTCTGTCACCCTCACCATGAAGAAGTTCCTTCTCAGATGATGTAGAACCTCCTATGTTCCACCTTAAACACACTGCCCCTTGTCCTATCATTGGATGCCACTGAGCAGGCCCTGACTCCATCCTCCTGACACCCACCCTTTACATATTTGTAAACATTAATGAGGTCACCCCTCAGTCTCCTCTTCTCCAAGCTGAAGAGACCCAGCTCCCTAAGGCTTTCCTCATCAGCGAGGTGTTCTAGTCCCTTCATCATCTTCGTGGCTCTGATTTACTGTCTCCAGCAGTTCTGTATCCCTCTTGAACTGAGGAGCCCAGAACTGGACACAGTATTCCAGATGTGGTCTCCCCAGGGCAGAGTAGAGGGGGAGGAGAACCTCTTTCAATCTGCTAACCACCCATCTTCTGATCCACCCTAGGATGCTGTTGGCCTTCTGGGCCACAAGAGCTCATTGCTGGCTACAGGCAGAGAGCAACTTACATGAGAACTGAGTTGCTCATTTAAAGCCTATTTCTGGAGATTTTTTAAAGCTTTTTTGCAAGAGTCATGAGATCTGAAGTAGGGTCAAAGGTTGACAGCACTGCAAGTGTCCTTCAGCAAGACCAAAATGGTATTTTAGTTGAAAGTTATCAGGTGTTTGCTGCTATGAATGCTGGAGTCAGCTGGTGAGTGCTTTCATGTCATGTTCTTCTTGGATTCAAGTAATTTGTAGCTTAATTTTAATTTGCTCTTGTGCAACTTCCTGGAGCATAGCTGATGAACAGATTGTCCTTTGTATTTTTGTTATTAGGCAGAACTTTTAAAGTCAAAGACAAATTCTCTTCAAAAGTATGTTGTGTGCAACATTTACTTCCTGACTGGTGTGTCTGAATCGTTGTCTTCCTGTTATTTCGTCCAGCAGTGAGGGTGGTTGGAAACTTGGAATTAAGTGTACATGAGCCACAGGGTTAAGACTTGTGATGGTGTCTTCTACAGCCAAAGCTACTTTCTTTCTTTTTGAGTGCCAGAGGGATTTGATTTGCATTACACTGTCTCAGACAATTTTTTTTTTTCTCCAAACCACTATTAGGTATTAAGTTGGAAATTAAATCATAGCTGAAATTTTGTGGTCAGATGTCAGAGCTTTTGGCCAGTTCCTCTGAGGAAAAATTAATGACTTTATGAATATTGAAGAGTTTAATCCCCTGGTAGCTGAAGAATTAGCTCCTTGTGACTTTGCCAAACTCAACAGATGTGCCAGAGAAAATACTATATAGCTTAGTGAAAAACAGAAGTATTTTTTATTAGGCAGAGATCAATTAAAAACTGTTGTAAGTCTTCACATTTCTGTGTGGGTGGACTTGATTTTTTTTTTTTTTTTCCCCAGACCCATTTTAGAGTAAAACAAACTCAGCAAACTTTTTTGCAGAGATTACATTTAAATTATATTAAAGGAAAAATTATATTAGAGGAATGTTGGGGTTTTTAACTAAGAATGTATAGTTCAAAATGGCTACTAAACCAGTGGTAACCACAGCAAAATGTGGTAGTTCTTTAAAATTGTTCGCTGTGCAATTATTTAAAATCCCATTTTCATGCTTTTTAAAGGAGCGCTGATAAAAGATGATTTCTTTGGGAACAGAAATTCTCTCGTGCTCTATTGGCTTGCATCATAGTAGCTCATACTAGCAGTATTAGCTCATACTTCAAGATTCCGTGTCTTTCCCTGATGTGATGCTTGTATCGTCAGACCTTTTTACAGTATGTCTGCTGAATTTGCTCCTGCATCAGCTACTAGAGTAAAGATTTATTCCAATGAACCTCCCAGGAAAACTGAAAATACAGACATTTCTATGACTACTCTGAAGTTACCCAAATATTTTAATTTAACAACTGGATTGATGCTCTCCCCTTATTCATTTCAAGTGTTTTTTTTCAGCTAGAAACAGTTGGTGGGATTCCTTGCCTACCATAGTCGAAGGAATGTATGTTGCCTCTGCAATTTTTATATGTGCTTTGGGTTTATACTAAAATGTGCCAGTTGTTGCTGATAGGGTATTTTGTTCTTTAAATACACTGGGTGGAGGATGGAGAATTGCCTAAGTGACTGATTCCTGATTTGTGATTCACTAAATGCGATGTGTGCTCAGCATGTGCTTCAGAACAAAGCACTGGGTTCAATTTTGGGCACCTCAATAAGAGAAAGACATGGAGGTGCTGGAGCAGGTCTAAACAGGGGCAGCAAAGTTGGTTAGTGGTCTGGAAAACAAACCTTGTGAGGAGCAGCTGAGGGAGCTGGGGTTGTGGAGTCTGAAGAAGAAGAGGCTGAGGGAAGACCTTATTGCTGTCTACAACTAAGTGAAAGGAGGTTGTAGAGAGGTGGGGGTTGGTCTCTTCTCACAAGTAACAAGTGATAGGACAAGAGAAAATGGTCTCAAGTTGCACCAGGGGAAGTACAGTTTTGATACTAGATTGAGAGAGGTTCTCCTCTTTCTCTACTCTGCCCTGGTGAGACCACAAACTGTGTCCAGTTCTGGGCCCCTCAGTTCCCAAAGGACACTGAACTGATTCAGAGAATCCAGCACAGAGCCACAAAGATGCTGAAGGGAGTGGAACATCTCCCTGATAAGGAAAGCCTGAGGGAGCTGGGTCTCTCGAGCTTGGAAAAAAGGAGGCTGAGAGATGACCCCATTAATGTTTATAAATTTGGAAAGCGTGAGTGTCAGGAGGATGGAGCCAGGTCATTTAATGGTAGGACCAAGGGGCAATGGGTGTAAGCTGGAATACAGGAGGTTCCACATCAATCTGAGAAGGAACTTCTTCATGGTGAGGGTGTCAGAGCCCTGGAAACAGCCGCCCAGGGGGATTGTGGAATCTCCTCTGGAGATGTTTAAAACCTGCCTGGACATGTTCCTGTGTGACTTGATCTAGGTGATCCTGTTTTGGAGGGTGATTGGACTGGATGATCTTTCAAGGTCCCTTCCAATCCCTAATGTTCTGTGATATCGGGAAAAACTTTTTTATTGAAAGGGTAATCGGGCCTTGGAACAGGCTACCCAGGGAGGGAGTTGAATCACCATCACTGGAGGTATTTAAAAGACGTATAGATGTGGCACTGAGGGACATTACTTAGTGGTGACTTGGCAGTGCTGGGTCAGTGGTTAGATTTTTATGATCTTAAAAGTCTCTTCCAACCCAAATGATTCTGTGATTCTGTAATGTTGTGTAGAAGTTGTGTAGATCTGGAGCTTAGTGGTGGTTTAGTGGTGGTGTTGGACAGTTAGGTTAATGATTGGATTAAATGATCTTAAAGGTCTTTTCCAACCAAAACCATTCTATGTTTCTCTTGTGTAAGAAGTTCGGGTAGATTGATAGGGTTTTGTTTTCAGGTATTGTATAAAGACAAAAGTAATTAAAGGGATTTGAAACCACTCTTATCAGTTGTTCGTGTGCAACTGTAGCTAATGCAGTCCCTCACTGTTTCTCTTAACTTTTCTCTGCTTCAAGTCATGCATCTGCTGCTTAAAACCATAGGAATTGATACTATCTTGCAGTGTTTTGAGGAGATGTGATGGTTATGATCTGACCTTAGGATAATCTGAACACAGAGCCCAACATTCAGTTGCAACCTTTGCAAGATCTGCAGTGGATAAACAGCAGCACACTACCACCTCTTGCAGAATAGCCTTGCTTTCAAATCAGGGATAGATCAATATATTCTTTTGATCCCTGTGTTTTTTTATCTTAAATCAAAACTGTACTAGGACATTTCACACAAGGTGAGCGTGCTCTTACTGGAGCCTTAATTGCAGTAGGCTGTCATAACCACAGGTGAAAGATTAAAATTATTGAGCTACTTTAGATAGTTAAGTGGTGTTTGTGATGGAATATGGTAATAGGGAGTTAATGTGTGCTGCATAGCAGAGGGTAGTCTCTGAGGCAGGTAAAATCTGTCTTAGCTTCCCATACGGTTCATACTGAATAGTCAGTCTTTACAGGATGTGATTATCCCTGTGATTTCCAAGGGAGACCTATTTGTAACTGTGATTTCCAAACAGTCATTTACATTTCTCAACTCATTAGCTCTGGACTTTCAGCTGTCAAGGCCGTTGATACCGTGTGAATGTCAACTGTCTTTTTTTTAATTCCACTCTAAATTAAAAGGTAGCACAGAGAAGGAGATGGAAGAGAATTAAGTGTGGCTCTAGGGAGGATTTTTGTAAAAGCAGGGGAAGGCTAGAGGACCTCAAATAGAAGTAATAAAGAATGTTGAAGAAATGAAACACAAGCATGTGTTTGAAGAACTGCTCTTTAGAGGATGAGTTTGACTGCAAAACATAGATCCAAGAGCAGCTGCAAGTTGTTCTTCGTGGGCTGTGTTCTATCTTTTTGTGGCTGTCTCCTTTGGTAAATGGAAGAGTAGAATTTCAGAGTTCTGGCTGGCAGATCTCAGTTACAAGTAGAGTTACAGTGAAATGAATGCGACTTCTCTTGTTTATGTTACTAATCTTTTATTCTTCCAGATAACTAGCCCACCAGGCTGTGGCAAAACTCAGTTTTGTATTATGTTGAGTGTTCTGGCGACGCTTCCTGTAAGCATGGGAGGGCTAGATGGAGCTGTTATATACATTGACACAGAGTCTGCATTTAGTGCTGAAAGGTAAGATGCTATAATTTTAAAATACGCGCTTGCAACCTTCAACTATTTTCTGAGCAATAATTGAGCACTTGTAAATGTTTGTAAGATGTCTATTCCTTTGTCACTGTTGTTTAGATTTAATGAGCTCAAACGTTTTTAAGAGTCTAGTCAGAAGTATGGTTGTTTCATTGCTTAGAAAAATGGGTAGGAAAAGGTTAATTGAAATAATTTATACACTTCAGATGACTAAGTAGTTTTACTCATGTACTGAATCTGGAGCATCAAAGCAATATATTTGCATTATTTAATCATTTGAAGTCCTCATGGAAAGAGGTGGTGGGGTTTCTAACCTTGATTTTTTTTTTGTCAAGTTAATTTCACTGAAGTTTGCATTATTTTAAACAGCAAGTGAAATATATTGAAGCAAAAACATTTCAAACAGTGGCTCTGCAAAGTATAGTACTCCCTTCTTACACGCCACTTAATGTTTATTTAAGGTACCTGAAATGTAGATAGAACCTACCCATTTTTACTAATGTGTGTGTTAATGCTTGTTGCTTAGAAGTGAATACTTAAAAGGAAAACATGTGAACATGACCCTGAAACTTTTGAAAACACAGAAAGATGTTGAAAGGCAGCATGGTAAAAAATAACATTATTCTGAAGGATGAGACTATTTGTGTCCTATTGATATGTAATATTCAGTATCGCTCAGCTGATAGCTCATCTGCTGAACCGGTGTTTAGCTATATCTTACTCTTCCTGCAACACCAGTAGTGCTTATCCCCTTCTGCTTGCTGCTTCTTACACTACAGCTAGATCCTGAGTCCAATTTTTGACACTTGGTGTGAGAAAGAAATGAAAGTGCAGGGAGGCCAGCAGGGGTTACCAGGATGATTTGGGGCTGGAGTGCTAGCCTTTTGTGGAGAAACTGAGGGCTTGCTCTGCCAAGAGGAGAGAAGGCTTTGGATGGATCTAACAGCACCCTTCCCCTGCCAATGAGGAGGCCATCAAGAAGGCGGCACACGGATACATGGCAGGGAGACAGCAGGCATATGCTGAAATCTGTGATGATGATACAAGGAGAAGCTTTTTCACAATAAGGGGAGTAAGAAACTGGAAAAGGTTGCCCGGAGAGGTTGTGCTGCCTCCAGCATTGGAGGCTTCCAAAATACAACTAAATAAACCAACAAGTAACTTGTTCTGACTCCATAGCTGGCACTACTTTGAACAAGGTGTTGGCCTGTAGATCTCTCAAGTTCTCCTAGTAATGTGGATTTTCTTCCGCTGCTGTAATCCTGTATTTATAGATGGCACCTGGAAGAGATCTTGTTTCTTGTTGTTCTAAACACTTCAGATAAGAGAGCAGATGTTCGTAGCAGCTTATTTGAAACGTGCTAATGGAGACATTTAGTTGGAACTGTTTGACAAACTTTCATAACCTTATTAATTCTTCTCTGATGTGACAGCTTGGTTCAACCTAACAGCTAATGCTAAGAGATCAGAATTGAGGCTGGTTTCTAAGGTATGCCACTGTTTTCTGTAACTTGTCTATTTTTCCTCTTATGGAAGAGAAAGTTGTAACAGTGCAGGTGGTGTCTGTCATTCAGCTTTGAATACAGGCACTAGGACAGGAAAATAGAACGGCTGTAGTAAGTCTGGAAATCAAAATTGTTTCATGAGTTGTGTAGCAATTCACAGATTCACAGAATGGTAAGGATTGGAAGCGACCTTGAAAGATCATCTAGTCCAATCCCCCCACCACAGCAGGATCAGCTAGACCCAGTTGCACAGGAACATGTCCAGATGAGTTTTAAATGTCTCCAGAGAAGGAGACTCCACAACCTCCCTGGGCAGCCCATTCCAGTGCTCTGTCACCCTCACTGTGAAGAAGTTCCTTCTCGTATTGATATGGAACCTCCTCTATTCCAGCTCACACCCATTGCCCTTTGTCCTATCATTGGATGCCACTAAGCAGAGCCTGGCTCCATTCTCTGACACTTGCCCAACTGAAATCAGTTCAACTCTAGCCAGCTAATAAATTAAAAAATTCCAGACTTCTTTAGAAAGTCTTTTGTTTTCTCCCTAGTGATACGTATTGCTTGTGAAAAACACAAGATACAGATTTCTGTGAACCAAAGCTGAGAACGAACAAACAGGTTTTCAAAGCCTCGGGCCTCTCCCCTGATTGCAAAGAGTATGCTCTCTGGGGTATTTTATCTCATCATGACAAATGGGATGTAGATCTTAACTTGGAATCTGCGTGGAGCACTGTGAGCCATACTGACATGCCGGTGAGATTGTGGCCTGTCGTTATAGGTCAGTCTGTGTAATGATCTGTGATGTGCCTGGCCACTAGGGAGCATACTGAAATCTCATGTCATGCAGACCACTGAATGGCCACTGTCGCCGAGGTGGTCTGCATGATCAACTGTGCACATGGAAAAACAGGATTCTGTCCAGGATGTTCAGTGGAAGGAGTTAATAAGTGATTAAACTAATGAAATAGATCCAGGCTCATGAAGTGTCTCAGGATGGGTATATTAGCATTCAAGCCTAGGGTTTCTATTTTGAAAACAAATAGGACTGATTTAAAAGAAGTTTTCTGAAATAGGTTTAATATTTTGGGTTTTAATGCAGCAGCCTAAGTAAAGGCATTGCTAGAACCAGTAAGCTGTGCCCACAGCTATCGCCCTCTAGATGCCGCTATTACCCAGCTATAGGCTGTAGCCTGTGTTTGCTTAAAATACAATTAAGTGGTTTTCGTTACTAAAAAATAAAATCTTCAATGTGGAAAAAAGGTACAGTTCTCAGATTGGAACTGTTTGTTCCAGAGTTATTTGGTCATCTGTTTAAGGACCTAGATAAAGTTGCTTTGTGTTCAGAGGGCCGCATCTCCTTTCCGCTGGCTTCGAAAGAGTTCACAAGCAGTCGGCATTTCTACGATGTATGCCGTTTAATGCCCAGAGAGTGTACGTAGCTGAAAATGCTGGCCTCTCCTGGGTAAATTGTCCAATTTTACATGTATGCAAGAGGTTTTTCAAAGCATACTTTCTGAATATAAAAGTGTTTTAACAACAGATATAAATATCCAACTTCCTCTGATGACTTCTGGTGTTATCACCAGTTATCTGATAAGCTTCCCTAGTCTGTTCTGATAATAAACAGTGGTATGTTTAGCATCTGTAATTCAAGGTTTTGAATGGTCATGAATTTGGTAATGAAGTAATAGGGAACATTTAATCATGGAATCCCACATTGAGCTCTGTCAGTGAGGCAGCCTCTTAAACTGTTTAGTAATCTCATTTTATCAGGCTATGCTGGTTGTACCTTTCCTATTGGAATGGATTAAGTTCAACGGTAGCTCTCTGGCATCAGGAGCCTCAGTTTCTTTGTGACACAGTGCTGATTTCTTTTTCTGTGCTCTAAAAAGCATATTAAGATTTCATAAGCCCTTTTTACTAAGAGATTTACAAAGAATGGTTTCAGTTCAAGAAAAATCTCATCCAGATGACCTTGCTCTTGTTTTTAAAGAGAGATTACCCACAAAAAGATTTCCCCCTCTGAAAGGCATAAGTTCTAGGCTTTGTTCTTGGATGTCCTGCTTCTGTGTTGTCTGGATCTTGTAATGGATCTTCTATTTGTCAG
The DNA here is from genome assembly GCA_028565055.1 of Phoeniculus purpureus. Lineage (NCBI taxonomy): Eukaryota > Metazoa > Chordata > Aves > Bucerotiformes > Phoeniculidae > Phoeniculus > Phoeniculus purpureus. Next base: position 10,677 of record JAOXOE010031732.1, read on the forward strand.
CTTGTTAAGTTTTTGTGGTGACACAAGGTCCACTTTGTGATGTCACTGCAAGATAAAGGTGGGAGGGGAAGATGATTTGAGTTGGAGAGTGCATTTGTTTAAATGAAAATAATATTTAGATATGATAATTAAAATATACGAGTGCTTGGCCTTTGAGTACAAAACTCAAAGAACTTTGCATTCACTAACTACAAACTCTGCTATTTCCTTCTACAGGAGATAAGCTGTTTCCTTTGTACAGACACTATCATTCCCTAGTGTACCACTCACTCCAGCATTGCTGTGAAAAGTTCCTAACTCTTCTGGTTACCAATATTTCAGTCTGACTGCTAAAGTATGCTGCTTTGAAAAAGCTTTCCAAGATTACTTGGTATCTGCATATGATTCAGACATTTACTTGATTTGCTTTGTGAATACTTGATGCCTTATCCCACATTATTCCTTCTTTAATGCTGTCTTCTGTTTTAATGACAGGTTGATTGAGATGGCAAGAAACAGATTCCCTACTTACTTTGACTCAGATGAAAAGCTACTCTTCATGACCCAGAACATTCACCTGTATCGAGAGCTGACCTGTGGCAGTGTACTGAAGAGGTATTTTCCTGGGTTCAGAAAACCCTTAAAACCCTTTTGACTGGATTGTCTGTAACAATGCTTGGTTTACATTGAAGTTTTATGAATAGTTTATTCTAATTTATTAATTATTAATCTATTTATGTATTTAGTGGAACAGCATGGTCTCCAACAGAGCAAAATGGCTACAGAAAGACTGACATTGCTTGACTCATTTTGTATTATGTGACTAATCCAGTTAATATTGTCTGATTTCTGACAAATTCTATATGATCTGATTCATATAAGCTCTGAAAAGAGGAGTGTTCATGTGACAGACCTTGTCTTGGATTGTAGGGAGACACCCTCAGCAAGTTTGCTGATGACACGAAGCTGTGTGGTGCAGCAGACATGCTGGAGAGCAGGGATGCCATCCAGAGGGACC
>JAOXOE010031733.1:0-11672 GCA_028565055.1 Phoeniculus purpureus
GAGCACTGAGCCAATGATGTCTGTTGACAGGCTCTTGTTCTCTTTTCCTTTGCAGCAGGAGAGAGCAGGAGGAGGACGAGGGGGCTGCTCTGTCCCTTTGTTCTGCATCAGAGCCTGGCCACTGCCCAGGCACCTGGGCAGTTGGGCTCCAGCTGCAGCAGGGTGCTCTTTGGGCAGCCCCTGGCAACCGTCTGTGGAGAGGATGGCTTGCTGCCCCAGTCCTCCCTAAAGATGCTCTCTGCAGGTGGTGGGCATTCCCAGGAGATTTCAGGATGGACGATGGTTGTGCCCTTCATGCCCAGCAAGGAGCTCAGTATGAAGCTGGGCTGTGGTCAAAGCGCTTGGTGGGCACCTCCTCAGCCATTCAACCATCCTGCTGTGTCTCCTGTAAGACATTGTAGACATCCTGCAGGAGGGAGGACCTGCAACAGATGGAACCTTCCGGCTGGCTGCCAGCGAGACAGCGGTGTGACAACTGAGAGGAAACCTGGAGAGCAGTGTCAGCGTGGACCTCTCAAGCCAGCCTGTGCTGCTGTTGGCCGTCCTCTTGAAGGTGAGCACTGCTGGTGTGCACCTGGAGGAAGTCCTGCCTGGCCTGGAGCATCCAAAGTGTCACGTAGGTGGAACGGTTGGCCCTACAGGACTTTCTCCAAGGGATTCCTGTCCAGCTCCTCATGAGTGAGCGGCACAAGGAGTGGGTAGCAGCAATGGAGAGAAGCAGCCAGGAGGAGGAGATCTGCCATCTGAAAGCGTACGTGTGTCGAGCAGCACCCAGTAGAGAGAGTTGCTTGCCAAGGGCCAGGTGCCTGAGGAAGCCATGCATCCTGGTAGCATTGCGTGGGCTGGGGTGGGCTGAGGAGCTGGGATGCAACGCTTTGGCAACTGCTTGCTAAAATACAGGACCTCTGAGTGCAGACTGAGAGCACCTAGAAAGGTGCTGCACAGAGCTGCCAGCTCTCTGGTGCCTTGGGCCAGCTTTGGGGCTAGCCGTGGACAGTATGGGCTTTACTAACATTGTGCTCCTGCTTTTTCAGGGTGGCCAGCAAACTGCCTGCAGCAAACGTGCTGCTGCTCAAGCAGCTTCACTGCCTCTTACAGTGCATTGGCTGCCACACCTCCACCAGCAGGATGAGCTGTGGCAACTTGCCATCTGCATTGGACCCAACCTGCTGAGCTTCCCCGAGGAGGAGCTGCTGCCACTCCAGGCCCTGCTGCAGGCTACAGCAAGGTAGGTGCTGGAGTGAGCATCAGGCTGCAGCCTTGGTGACCACTCAGATGTCTAGATGTTTCCTGCCTTGAGAGCCAGCTGCTGGTGGGGTGTCTGCCTGCAAGAGCAGCCCCACAGGCCCAGCCATGAGCTCAGGGGCAAGGCTCAGGGTGGAGAAAGGCTGCCTGAGATGCAGCTTTCAGGCACTGAGAGCAAGGTGTGTGCAGGTGAAGGTGCTGGTGGAGATTCTTGCCAAGAACTTCAGGCAAGTCTTTGAGGAGGAGGAGGTGGCTGGCCATTGCACTCCCTCGGCTGAGGAGGTGCCAGTGCTCGTGGGCACACCTGCAGGTATGAGGAAGCTCCAAGGGTTGTCAGAGCCCCAGCAGGCAGCTGGTGTGGGACTTTGGTAGTAGCTGTTGTCCCTTTCCAACTAGTCCTTTGCTGCCCATGCTGCTTTTGCTCTGCAGCGCTTCCCAAGGAAGAACACTGCCCTGCAAAAAGTCAGTTATGGACGAGCAGGCAGAAGTCCTGCCACAGGCACTGGTGTCTCTGCAAAACACACAGTAAGCAGCAGAGGCAGCACAGGGTGGAGTTGCAGCCAGCAGAGGTATGGCAGCTGCAGAAACCCTGGGACAAAGCATCTCCTGCAGGACACTGAGTCCAGAGAGCTGCTGTGGGATGTTGCTTGCGTGGGATCTCTCGTGGCTTTGGATGAGTTTTTGTTCCCCCAAACAAGAAGCTGGGATTCAAATAGGAAAGGCTGTTGCTCCAGTGTGTCAGGCATGTGCTTTATCCCATGAAATCACCACAGGGGTCTGTGCAGAGCTCTGTCTCAGGGGTGCAGAAGAAACCCTGGCAGAATGAAGTAGACAGGCCTATTATTGGCTGGAGGGGGACCATGGGCTCCCTGCTGAATGGCCCCTACAAAGCAATGGGGTGTCGCCCAGCCACGGGAACATGGTGTCAAGAGAGGGCTGGTGCAGAGCTAAGGCAGCAACTGGCCAAAGAGTTGCTCATTGCTCTGAGGTGCCCCTTGGCACCTGCTAATGTGGACACGTCTCTTGTAGGTGTCTGCTGCTCTCCCTTCCACCACCCAGGAGACACCAGCAGACTGTGTGGTGTCAACAGAGGAACAGAAAAGCCTTTTGGAGGAGAGACTGTAACTTGAGTCAGCTTTGGCTGTTGCATGGGGAAGAGATTGCAGTTGATCTTGCGTTTCCCTCTCTAATGACCCTGTGGGCCAGGAAGGTCTGCAGGTTCCCCACAGGACAAAGCAATGCAGAGGAAAAGAAAAAGAGAGGAGTCCTGGGCAGAAGAGAAGGAACGGCACCTCCAAGAGAAGAGGAGGAAGACAGATGAGGATCAAGAACTGAGAACAAGCCAGAGGGTCGGGAGGGTGACTGACTGCAGGTGTCTGCCAGACTTTGCTGCCCATTGTTCCCACCTGTGACCTTGCTCCAAGCCAGTTCAAGTGGCTGGCAAGGGGCAACGAGGTCTGGGGCTGTGCAGGGCTTGGAAAGGGCTGCCCAGCTGCTGCCCAGAGACTCCTGATGGAGCCCTGAGGCATGGCAGAGGGGCAGCGGGCATCTCAGCCCATGCCTGGCTCAGCAAGGACATTTTCTGTGGGGAGAAGATGCCAGAGGTGCCCCATAGGCAGTGCCAGCAAGAGCTCTCTCTTGTGGGCTGGGAACCTCTCCTCGTACACGGTGCTCCGCAGAGAAAGGGGAGACAGGTCCTGTCCGTTCCTGTTTATTGTTTATCAGGGCTTTGGGGCTGTGTTTGCAGGCGCTGATGTTCTGGAAGCAGCTGAAGCACAGCAACTCTGCTTGCCACCCCTGATGTCTGTATTAAAAGAATGTTTTTGCTCTTCCAATCCATCTGCCCTACAATCTTGTGTGCAAGGCTGAGGTTGTTCAGTGAGGAATGGCCTTAGAGGAGTCTGCAGCTGGACTGGCTAGTGCTTGAGTTTGTGCTCACAGCCAGACCTAAGCAGAGTGGCCTCGTTGATTGGGCAGTGGGGTGGTTTGGGAATGGTGAAAGGACAGAAGTGGGTGAGCTGTGGTCAATGGGATGGAGTTACGGTGGAGGCCTGTGCTTGCTGGTGTTTCTCAAGGGTCAAGACTGGGTCCACTCCTATTCCATACGTGCATCAATGATGGGGGTGTGGGAGCAGAGGGTATCCTCAGCACTTTTGCTGGTGGTCTGAAGATGTGAGGGATTGCTGATGTGATGTGAAGGGTCAGCAGAAGACTGTAATGCCATCCAGCACGACCTGCAGAGGTTCATTGCAGCACCAGGTTGGAAGGGACCTCCAGGATCATCTAGGTCAACCTACAAGGTGCAAATAGACTTTGAAGACCTGGTGCAGCTGGGTCATAAAACTGCCCCAGGTCTAGCAGCTAACTTCTTCCCTTGGGAGATGTAGGGATATATTTTGTAGAGAATGAGCAATCCAAGCTGTGTGAACTTAGCCGGAGTCTGAGCTGAGGGCTTTGAAGCCTGCTCGGAAAGTTCCTCAAGGTCAGCGATGTGCAGGTCTGTGAGAAAGTTGGCACATGGAAGGAAAACAACAGGTTGTGGAATGAAAACTAACTGTCACATGAACAGTGCGTGGACAAAAGGTACTTAACCAACAGCAGTAGCTTTTAAGACATATGGACAGACGTGTTGTGCCAATCAGCAATGCACATGTATTTCATGGACCGCCCGGCTGTGTATAAAAGGGTTAAGCTGACGCTTAATAAACGGCATTTGTTTGATCATATTGATCGCCTTGTGACGGTCCATTTTGTACTCCCGGAGAGAGAGATTATTCCGGTGTCCAGTTCTGGGCCCCTCCATTCCAGAAGGACACAGAACTGCTTGATAGACTCCGGTGCAGAGCCACAAATATAATGGAGTGAAACATTTCCCTGGTGAGGAAAGGCTGAGTGTGCTGGGTCTCCTGAGCTTGGAAAAAAAGAGGCTGAGGGGTGACCCCATTAATATTGATAAATACAGAAAGGGTGGCTGTCAGGAGGATGGGGCCAGTCTCTGCTCTGTGGCAACTGATGATAGGACAAGGGGCAATGGGTGTAAGCTGGAACATAGGAGATTCTACAGCAATCTGAGACAGAACGTCTTCATGGTGAGGGTGACAGAGCAGTGGAACGGGCTGCCCACGCGGTTGTGGAGTCTCCTTCTCTGGAGACATTTAAAACCTGCCTGGACATGTTCCTGTGCGACTTGATCTAGGTGATGCTGCTGTGGCAGGGGGATTGGACTGGATGACCTTTGGAAGTCCCTTCCACTTCCTAACATTGTTTGCTGGGTCCTTCTCAAGGAGGGGCAGTTCCTTCCCTGTGGGGATACACCTGCTGCTGCTGAGCTGAGCTGGTGGGGAAGTGGGATCCAAAGTGAAGCTATCACAGCAATAAAAACATCAACCCAGGCTAAAGACAGCAGTCACTGCAAAGTCAGGAGCCAAACAATATCTGTGTAGGGGCTGCTTGGGCACCCCCACCCAGCAAAACCTCCAAAACCCCTGTCAGGGGAGAAAAGCCGGTGAAGCAGTGACACAGCCCCCACACAGCTCCTGCCTGAAAAATGCACCAAAACCCCACAAAACTCCACTCCTGGGTTTCTGAATGCAGCAAATTTGCAAACGCTGTGCTGGGCCAGAGGTAACTGCTGTGGTGAGACAGAGGGTTATTACTGTACTGCGGCACAACTCGTCCCCAACCAGGTCTCTCTGCCCATGTCCCAGTCACCCCTCACCCTGTCTGGCATTAACCCTCCTGGCCCTGTCACTGTGCTGGGATGGGGCTGGGGATAAACTGGCCTGAGTAGCCTGTTACCCACATCTGTGAACATTTCAGGGTTTCAGCCCACTTTGCCCTCGCAGGACCTTGCAGTATGTCCTGCTCTGCAGGCGACAACCAGAGGTTATTGGTGTTCCCAGTGGCACTCTGGGGCTCTTTCCACATGGAGCTGGGCTGGGGGCACTCAGGACAACACCAATCCCTTGCCCCCAGCCCTGGCACAGCCCCGCCAAGCCCCATCTCAGGGCTGCAGCCCCAGCCAAGGAGCTGGCAAGGCAGGATGGCTACAGGAGTTGGTTTGCAGGGGTGCTGTGAAGGTTGCAGAGCCGCATAGAGAGGAACTTGCAGAGGCGCAACATTGGCGAGTACCGAGTGCTGCATCTGGGGAGCAACAACCCCAGGCTGCGCCAAGGGACCTGGGGGTGTACTGGTGGACCACAGGCTGACTGTGAGCCAGCAAGATGGCCACGAAGGCCAATGGTCTCTTGGGGTACTTTAAGAAGAGCATGGCCAGTAGGTTGACGGAGGATCTTGTCCCTCTCTTCTCTGCACTGGCTATGCCACATCTGGAATTCTGCAGCCATTATGTGAATGATGGGAACGGTAAGATCACACAGCAGCATCATACTGCCATGCAGAAGTTTCTGCACCTAAGTCTGAAGGGGTTTGGACCAAGAAGTCTGGCATTTTGATCTGAAGATAATTCTGAATTATCTGTTTCATGTCCTGCAGCTGATGTTTGAAAAGCTTGCAGCACGTGCCATATCAATTCTTTTGTCCTTCAGGCTCACAAATGTCCTTGAGCACTGTATCTACACAACGTTTAAACTCGTGCAGGGATGTCGTCTCAGCCACATTCTTTAGACGTTCACTAGCATTGGAACAGGCTGCCCAGGGAAGGGGATGAACACCATCCCTGGACATGCTGAAAAACCTTGCCCATCTGGAGCTTAGGGACATGGTTTAGCGGTGGGCCTGGGAGAGCTGGTTGGTGGTAGCACTCGGTGATTTAAAGGTCTTTCCCAACCTAAACCATTCTACAGTTCTATGGTCGTTGTCTATTTGACAGGTAGGTCTGGAGCTTTGTTTTTCTCTGCTTGTCTGAAATACCTGCTAGACCCCTGCAGTTGTGAAGACAACAATCAGATGTAGGACGTTAGGTTTTGTCACATGTGACCACAGAATCACAGAACATTAAGGATTGGAAGGGACCTCAAAAGGTCATCTAGTCCAACCTCCCTCCTAGAGGAGGATCATCTAGACCAAGTCACAGAGGAACATTTTCAGGCAGGTGGGGTTTCTCTATGTTACTGTGACAGCTCTATGAACAAAGCCTCCTGCCAGACACTCTGGGTAGGTACCCTGCTACTTCAAAATCAAAAGAAAATGTGTAAGGTGGAGGTTTTTTCTATGTCCTGGTCACGCTGTTGCTGTTTCCTAACTGGTTGGTACATAGGAACTCACTAGGGACTGTATTATGCTGCTAGCTTGCAGACCTCTCAGTCTGTCCCAGCTCAACCTTTACTGGGATGAGTAGCTTTTGCTTTTGGTAGAAATTTGTAACAGCAGAATCCAAGCAAGTGTCTCAGCAGTTGGTTCCTCTCTGCTTGTAAGGAGCTTACATTTGATTTTGCTTGCACTGCAATGCCAATGTGACGGGAACTGTGCTGAGACTGTGGAGAACAAAGGCAAGTGTGCCACACCAGCTACTTACCTGAGAACACGGATGCAGAGTGCACATAGACGGCATTGCACTGACCTAGAAAGGTGCCTCTTCTGAGCAGAACTGGCTGGGTCAGCTCTCGAAGCGTGCCTTAGTGCTAAGCCTGCAGGAGGCTAAGCCACCTTGATGGTCTGTTTTTGAGCAAGGCCTGTGTTGCAGGTGCTTAGAACTTCTCGAAAGCAATATGGATGTGTTCCTGTGTGACTTGGTCTAGGTGATCCTGCTGTGGCAGGGGGATTGGACTAGCTGATCTTTCGAGGCCCCTTCCAATCCCTAATGAGTCTATGATTCTATGATTCTAAAACTACCCTTAATTTAATTCTACTTCCAGCCTAAATCCGTTCATTACCCTTCATTCTTACCCTACGCCTAAACCCATCCCTAGCTTTAAACCCACCCTTCCCGTCCCCTAAAACCGACACCAACCCTAGGTTCCCCCGAGCCCCACCCCACACCCCTCCCAGCTCTAAATCTCTGGAGCTGCAGCACCACGGGCACTCACACGGGTGGTGCCCCAGCCCAGCCCTCAACTCCTTCCCTGGCCTCCCTCCCCGCATTTGGGTTGCAACTAGAAGACCTCTGCTGCACCAGGACTCCCTTGTGCCTGGACAGAGAGCAGGACAGCAGGAGGGAAAAGGCAGGGCTTCTGCCCCAGAAGCACAGCTAGCACAGGCTGACACAGGCAGCGCTGAGCAGGCTGCTCAGTTGCATGTTTCCCCGGGCTTGTTCTTGTGCATGAAGCATGAAGAGACTTGATCACCCGCTCCTTCAGGAGCAGAGAGAGATCTCCAACATCAACCCTCCTGTGTTGGCTATGGGGTGGAGAGAGCCTCCCTGCACAGGGGAGACCAGCGTGAGCCTGGCAGTGGCCGCAGGACCCGGCTGTGCCTGCGTGTCCCCGGTCCAGTTGGGAGCCCACCTGGAGCTGCAGCAGCCGATGGCCTGGCCCATCCCCTGGGACAGGAGAGCCCTGGCCAGGAGGTGACAGCTGTGCTGGGAGTGGGGACTCTCTTCAAAGGCAGTTAGCTGTGGGCTCTGCTGGTGCTTCAGTGACTTTTAAGGGCAGCACTGCAAGCCAGTAAAGAGTGACAAATGGATTGGTAGGAGTCAGCTGGAGAAATAGTCTGGGTTGTGCTGAGGAATCCATGGCAAACCTTGCTGCACTCCACATCTCACCAGTCTTATGGACATCAAAATGCCCACATTCACCTCAGACACTGTGACTGCAGCCTCCAACACTTCTCCAGTCTCAGCAAAGCACTACCTCCCTCACAAGCATCAGGCCAACAAAGTAAACCAGCCAGGACACCTTTGGCTTCATAAAGTCAGTGCCAAGTGATTTGTACCTCATTGGTAGCCTGTACCTATGGCCCCTCTGCACCTCACAGACACTTTACAAAGGCAAGAGCTCTCCTAAGGAAACATCTTCGCTTACTGGAAGATGCACAAGTGCTTGTAAGAGGAAGCACCTGAACATCCAGACTCCAAATAGCACAGCACTTTCTCTCGAGCTTTGGAAGGACTTTTCTGGACATCATGAGACTAGGGAAGCTCCATTTGCCATTCAAGTGCTCTAAAAAAACAGCAAGAAATTCCACGGCCAGGGGCACTGCAGAAGGGTGTGGAGAGCCAAATGGTTTCCCAAAGGACAGGGCTATCACGTGCAGCTGCTGAGCACAAAATTGTCTCTGCTCACAGAACAGACGCCTGGCTGAGCAGCAGCAAAAAGACAAACACGTCAGATCTGCTAGAGATGTCAGTCCTACGCTCAGGTGCAATCCAAATCTTTATGCTGAGACACTCCTCCTGCTAGCAGAAAGCACCACTTTTCACAAGGACAAGAAAGTGTCGGGGGCAGCCAGTACTTTGGGGTCACTGGGCTGCAGTTCTTAGAAATTGCCTTTCCCTCCTCATGGACCTCTCTCAAATGCAACATCCAAAGAGGGACCCGACAGAGCCTGTGACCCATTCATTGTCTTCTTTTCTTCAGTTTTCCTTTGTGTCTGCTTCTGCCTTCCCCCTGCCTCCTCGGGACCCCTTTCAATGGCTTGATCCAGAGCAGCACTTAAGGATGGTCCTGTGGAGTTCATGGAGCTTGACTAGAGTCTCATGTGATAGAAGTCGGGAGAGTGCCTGAAAGCCTTCTGGATCCAGTTCTAAATTCTTAGATCACTCTCCTTGGCATGGCGCTGGCACCCAAGTGGGACATCCTACCCTGTCTTGGATGGAAGTCTGAGTTTGGACAGGTGCACTAACATGGAGCTGATCAGATCCCTGTAACATGACCCAGCACAACATGGTCACCACAGCAGCTCCCGCTATTGCTATGATGACCTCACTGGTCCGGCAGCAAAGTGGGACTTGACAGGATAGTTGAGTAAACAGGAAACACTGGGAACATCTCTCTCAGAGAAAACAGGGTTGCCCTTGACTCATCAAGACAAACCTGTCCCAGGTGCTCTAATCTCATCCTGTGCTTCCAAGTGACAACACATCTCCCTTCAATAGTTGATAAAGACAAGATAAAGGTGATAAAGAAAGCAACTCTCAGACACACTTGTGCCTCCATGCAGTTTGTGGTTATTTGGGAAGCTGGGTCCAGGGTTCCCTTCTGCAAGACAACACCTGCCACAATGCAGTGTAGCCAGGAGAGAAGGAAAAGGAGAAGCAGGCTCTGGCTTGCTCTTGTTGGCAGTAGGTCTTGCTCTTGGTGGCAGTAGGTCTTGCTCTTGGTCCTGCACCAGGAGCAAAGTGGAAAAGTCTACACAAGTGCCTGGCAGAGCATCTACTCCTCTGGACCCACCATGTCCCAGAGGCACCCTGAACTGAAGTGAGGTGCAGGTTCAAGGTCCTCAAGCCTCTTGTTCCACCAAGATTGATCTGGAAGTCCCAGATTTGGACTGAGACAACAGCTCCTGCACAACAGCCCAGAGGTCTGTGTCAGCAGATGAGCCTCTGGCTTGGGTACCACTTTTCCCCAGGAACAGCATTACCCAGATGGACTAGGAATGCCTTTTCCTCACAGCAGCTGCATGCCCTGCAGGGTGCTACAAACCCACCAACAGTCCCCAAAGCCTGGAAGTGCAGAATGAAGATGGAAAAGTGATGGTGCATTAGGCAAAGAAAAGGCAGTGGAGGTCTTAAAAAGAGAGCAACCAATTACAATTACAGATTGTTAAAGCCCTCGTTGTGGGGTGCAGCACTGAGTTTCCATTGTTTCAAGACAGAAATGCCCTCTGCCAGCTGGCACAGACCTTCCTCCCAGCGGGCACTGCCTCTGCCTGTACACACACCCTGCTGGGTGACCAGCTGATCTGGGCTCTTGTATGGGCTTCCTGGAGCCACAGAGACTGCTTGGAGTGTCCACTGACCCTGCAGCTGTCACTGCCCCAAGGCAGAGGGGTGCTCACTCTGTGATACTGGGCATCCAGTTCTAGGCCCCCCAGTTGAAGAAAAGGGAGCTACTGGAAAGAGCCCTAGGCAGGGCCACTAGGGTGATCAGGGCTGGAGCATTTGCATGATGAGGAGAGGCAGAAAAATCCTTTTCACAGTGAGGGTACCAGAGCCCTGGCACGGGCTGCCCGGACAGGCTGTGGAGTCTCCTGCTCTGGAGCCATTGCAAATGCGCCTGGACATGTTCCTGTGCAATCTGCTCTAGGGGATCCAGCTCCAGCAGGGGGTTGGACTAGATGCTCTCCAGAGCTCCCTTCCAAGCAGTCTGGGTCCCATTCTCTGCTTCTAAGAGCCCATGATTCTGGGATTCCATGCCAGAAGGCAGCAGTGGGTGGGGCTGCTGTGATGGTGCTCCTGGGTGCCCCATGTCACCTGGCAATGCAGCAGTCAGCAGGGCAGCCTCAAAGGGAGCAGCCTCCTGCTTGAGCTGGCAGAACTGGCAGAGGGGCAGCCCAGGCAAAGGCTGGACTAGCAGCTTGATGAGCCTCTGCAATGACTTGGTGATGGGGGAGGAAGGGCAGATGCTGGGCAAGGCTGCTGGAGAGCGGCAGCAGAGCAAAACAAAGCTGCTTGAGAAGATCTGCTGAGCTCAGCATCCTCAGCCCCATGCAAGCACCATCTCAGGCGGTAGCCATAAGAAATAGGACACAGGTAAGTCTGTGAGGTGCTGTGGAGCCCTCACTGATGCCCTGCCACAGGCAGGAAGGATTCTTGCCCCCACACAAGGTGGCTTATGCTGGGTGCTTTTGGCCACTCTTGGAAGCCCCTGAGATGGCTCCAGCGTGAGGGAGAGCAGGGCTTGGGCATCTTCTGGCAGGCATTAGCAGCGTGTGGGCCGAGAAAGCACGTCCTGCTCGTGTGCTGAGGGAAAAGCCTGCTCTTCCCTTGGCTGTGTTTACCCGGGACTTGTGGCTTGTGATGGACAGGCTCCAGGCTTTGCTGCCCGCTGCTGTGAAGAACTGGAGTGCTGGCTTTGGTTTGGGTGCCAGGCTTGGGTGTGACAGTGCTGAGCACTTTGGTGGATCAAGCTGTGTTTCTTTTTGCAGTTCAAAGACACAGAAGCGGCTCAAGACACTGTTTGGGGTCACAGCCTGGGCATCTTGGAGGACCCCCTGCACGGCACTGAGGCCGCAGCTCTGCAGTGATGTAAGTGTGGCAGGCAGCAGGGCCCGGTGCAGGCCTCACTGGCCAAGAAGCACAGGGGTGGGATTTGTTGAAGGCCCCAGGTGTGAGTGTCCCCAGTGGGCCTTGGAAAGTGGCCCCGAGTAGGGCACCGCCCCTGTGCTTGGGTGCAGGGTCAGTGCTGATCCTTGATCTTCCCCTTGTGACTCCTCAGGAAGCAGAGCCGGCCCGGCGCGAGTTCCCTGCAGCTGCTTGTGCCACGAGAGACTGCCTGAGCCCCAATGCAGATTCCTGAGCCCCAGTGCAGATTTCTGAGCCCCAGTGCAGATTCCTGAGCTCCACTGCAGTGACAGCAGGGGGCGACAGG
>JAOXOE010031734.1:0-11671 GCA_028565055.1 Phoeniculus purpureus
TTGGTCTAGGTGATCCTGCTGTGGCAGGGGATTGGACTAGATGATCTTTCAAGGTCCCTTCCAATCCCTAATGTTCTATGATTCTGTCTTGCACAAAAGAGTGGCAAGAAAGGAAGCAGGAAGGAAAATAGCTGCTCTTTTCATCAGGTATAAACGGCCTTGCTTTTGCTAAGGGCACTGTGATCCTGGTCACCAGATGTGGAAAAGAAGCTGCACCTCCTGTCTGCAACTTTCATGTCTTGGCTGTGGAGACTCTGGTAGTGAGAAACTAAATATGAAAATAGATTGAAGGCAAAATTAGTAATTTAAAAGAAATATTTATTTTGGGGATGTTGGGATGGTTCTTGTGCAAGCGGTTAACTACCTGGGAGAATAAGGTGAGAAACTTCAGGCCCTGGTTCCAGTTGAGAACCACCCCAGCAATGGGTTCTGCACAGTGGCTGTGCAGAAACAACAGCAGATGCTGCAGGGGCAGTACCCCAGGAAGTAAGTGGCAAACTGGCTCCTTTAACAGAAGCAAGTGTCTGTAAACACTGAAGAGGAGCATAGGGCAGAGGCATCTACACACCCTCTGCCCAGATACAGATCACTATGGTCCAGCTGTGAGTTTGTGCTCCTTCCATCTACAGCTCAAACAGTAGCTGCAGTTGGTTCAGGACACATCCTGCTGGACACAGCAGCGGTCCCTGCTGCTTTCAGCTTGCTCCAGTTGCACAGGTTGCAAGAGACTCATCTCTTGGCAGCTGTTGAACCAAAAGACTAACTATAGGCACGGCATGATTTTATCTGGAGTTTTATGCATTGTTTCTCAGTCTTGTGCGTGTTGGTGCTGAAGGTGGTGTTTTCTGTGCACCAGCAGTTAAGCGGTAGGTCAAGCTCCAAAGACACAGTCGCCATATGTGGTGGTGCATGAAAGGAAGGGCAGATTTAGTCAGGAGTAAACCCCCTTGCGTTCTAGCCGGATGTCAGACATTAGAGGGGCTGGGTGCAGCTGGACTGGAAGGAGCTGCCCAGAGAGGTTCGTGGAGTCTCTATCTCTGGAGACATTTAAAACCCACCGAGACATTTTCCTGTGTGACTGGATCTAGGTGATCCTGTTGTGGTGGGGGGACTGGACTGGGTGATCTTTCGAGGTGCCTTCCAATCCCTAATGTTCTGTGATTTATACCTTATTAGGGGTGCCAATTAAGACCTACAGCTGTAGGTTCAACACCACATTTGCCAACAGTCCATATATTGTAGGTCCAGCTCTCCTTCAAAGGGAGCAGCTGGGGAGCATGAACAGCAATATGTATTTACTATAGGTCCGTCACCAGACTCGCGAACAGCCCTGATGCTGTAGGTCCGTGTGCATTCACAAAGCGTGGTCGGATGTGCAAGTAGTATTATTTATTCATGGTTGCAACGTATAAGTAGTAGTATTTATTCAAGGTTGCCGGGGGTAAAATACACTGACTGCAGAAACGTGCCCTGTCACTAACAAACCAACTTACAGACACTCGATGCAGCCAAGGCACAAGGGTGGGTGTCAGGAGGAGGAAGTTAGACTCTTCTCAGTGGCATCCAATGATAGGACAAGGGGCATTGGGTGTGAGCTGACACAGAGGGGGTTCCACATCAGTCTGAGAAGGAATGGGCTGCCCAGGGTGATGCTTGAGTGCCCATCCTTGGATGAGTTTAAAAGTCCCTTAGATGTGGTGTTGGGGGATCTGGTTTAGGAGTAAACTTGTAGAGTAGGATTGATGGTTGGACTCACTGATCCCAAGGGTCTTTTCCAATCTGAATGATTCTATGATAAGGTGTGGTGGGCAGCTGCCTGCACCTCAGGGTGTTTCCTGGGCATTGTGCTTCACAATCCACCAGAATCCTCTCAGACCATTCCACCTTGAAAAGCTATGTGAGTTACTAGTTGTGAGCATTGAGCAAGCTGCTTCTCAGCTCTACTAGCTGCTGCCTGCATCGGTGATGGTGTTTCTGTACTTCTAAATCACCTCTGGATGCAACCAGTGTCTCTTCTGGCCATTCTGCTGCCAGTAACTTAAGCACAGGGAAGGGATGAGTTGAGCCAAGTGCTCTCTGGTCTTCTGCATGTGTGTCACGCACTGATGGGTGTTACTGCTGACCAGTACTTGGGCAGGAGCCAGGTGGCCATAACTGTCAGTATAAGGAGTAATGGCCTTAAAACAATAATGGAGATGCAGTACTCATCACACGCAGGCCTGTCCCAGTCTGGGTACCACCTCGAATCACCTAAGAACAGCACAACACGTTATTGTTTTCAAGTATAACTGCACCAGGAGTAACAGAAGCAATGATTTGGGTGATACTTACTAATGACTTTGTCCCGTTCTGCGTTTCCTGGAGAAAGAAAAGTGAATGTAAGCAGAGGTGCGTGTTACAAACAGCGGGAGTCGAAGCCGAAGGGGGATGAAGTGTGAGCCTCACAAAGGGCTCACAAATACAGCTATGGGAGCTGTGCTTCTTTACAGGAAGAAGCAGAGACCTGCTGACTTTGAGAGAGCTCTGCAGCAACTTGCAGGGTTTTGCTGAGGAGTGCTTGATCATATCATATAGACTTCTCCCAGCAGTGGTTGGGGTAGAGAGGACTCACTCCTGCAGATGTGCTTCCCAAGATCACTCTGGCATTTGTACAGTCAGTGGGAAGGACTCCCTTTCATTCCTGTGGTGCACAACCATGTTATGACACATTCCCACTCTGTTGGTTCGCCTGAGGTTGAATGTTGGGGAAAAGTGTGGCTGTACCCTCACCTTCCCCAGGCAGGTGTCCACAGCCCAGTGCCTTGTCCTTATGGAAATTGCAGAAGGTTTCCCCTCCTGATCACATTCAGCCCTTGCAAAGCCAACTACAGGAGAATCAGGAGGGCTGTCAGGGGCTCAGGCTGAGCATGGTGTCCCAGTGAAGGTCTCTCGCATATCAGCCTTGGCTTTCTCCTGGTGCTTAGGGGGAAGCAGATGGCCTGGCTGATACTCACTGGCGCGAGCAGCTTTGGCAGTGCTGTGGCAGCTCTCCCCTCCCACAGTGGCAGAGCGAGGGCCAGGCTCACTTGGATCTACACAGATCCAAGGCACAGCTCATATACCAGGTAATAACCTGGAACCCCTGAGAGGCGATACGTATCCTCTTCTATGCTTCCCATTTCTGCAGGCAGGGGTAGTAACACCTTAAACTGCAGCCACTGTGTCTCCCGTGACATATCCTCCAGCATCTGATGACCAGGCCCTGTCCTGTCAGTCCTCAGGGTAGAAAACAGGCTCATTCTGCTCTCCTCTCCTCTCCTCTCTTTGTGCATCACTGGTCACTTGGCCCCTGATAGTGCTTTTTCAGATTATATTTAGGAGCAGAAGACGGCTGTGCCTGCCTCCTGCCAGTATCTTTTGTGTGCTCTTTCCCTCTCTGCGTGTACTTGGAGAGGAGGGCAGGTTGCCTTCTACTTACGACACAGCTTCCCGACACACTGCTCGCCGTTGCAGTCGCTGCACGCCGTTCCCGTCCTGTATGGGCGCGATGGGTAATTCCCACTGCAGAGGAAAGTAACACTGCTGGGAGATGGGTTTTTTTTTTTGGAGGGTCCCTGTCTGAGTGAGGGAGACAGAGCACTGGAAGGGGCTTCCCGTGGGGGTTGTGGAGTCTCCTTCTCTGGGGACATTTCAGACCCACCTGGACATATTCCTGTGGGACTTGGTCTAGGTGACCCTGCTCTGGCTGGGGGGATTGAACTGGATGATATTTTGAGTTCCCTTCCAATCCTTAATGTTCTGTGATAGGAATGCCAGTCTCGCTCAAGTTCAAAAGCTGGCTTGTCCTTGGCTCAGCACACAAAGCATGTAAAGATTTAAAAGCTGTATTTAGACTGTGCTGGCATCCATTAGCTGGAGAAAGGTACAACACATCCATCTGAGCTGAGTAACCTACTGACTATGCACACAAAGGACCTCTGCATAACACTTTGCCTCAAGCAGCCCCACAATTACCCACAGCTGCTAAGAGTGCAGTTGCAAGCTAACTTCAATATTTACCTGAACTGCTGACCTGGAGGCTTAGTTCTGCATGCACATGGGGAAGTATGTTTGGACTTGCACCTTGGCAACTCTGTGGGACTATCTTGGAGTGAGGAATTAATTTTCAGATTAGTAACGCTTATGTCAGTATCAGATATTTCACCCTTTCTACCACTGCTGCTGCTTTCAGAAGGAAAGCTGGCTGGAAGGGGTGTACCTCTCTATTTTGGGGATCATTTTGTCCCATAAAACATATGAATAGAATCACAGCATCATTGAGGTTGGAAAAGACCCTTGGGATCATCGAGTCCAACCATCAATCCTACTCTACAAGGTCACTCCTAAACCAGATCCCCCAATGCTACATCTAAGCATCTTTTAAACACATCCAGGGTTGGGGACTCAACCACCACCCTGGGCAGCCCATTCCAGTGCCTGACCACTCCCTCCATGAAGGATTTTTTCCTGATGTCCAGTCTAACCCTCCCCTGTTGGAGTTTGAAGCACTTCCCTCTGCTTCGGTCACTAATGACCTGTGAGAGGAGACGAGCACCAGCATCTCTACAATGTCCTTTGTAGAGAGCGATGAGGTCTTCCCTCAGCCTCCTCCTCCTCAGAGTAAACAGCCTCAACTCTCTCAATCTCTCATCAGATTGATTCTCCAGGCCCTTCCCCAGCTTTGTTGCCCTCTTGTGCACTCTCTCCAGCACCTCAATGTCTCCCTTGTCCCGAGGTGCCCCAAACTGGGCCCAGTGCTCAAGGTGCAGCCTCCGCAGTGGAAATAGATGGCCAGATCTCATACAGTTGCATGTTGTGGGAGGGACAGGATGGGACCCAAGCCCTGTGAAATACTTGCAGTGAAAAGCCTTACGCTGGCCCGTAGTTGCAGATGAAGTGCGCTGCGTTGGTTATGGAGGAGTACGCAACGCTGGGACAGAAGTGGACAGCACAGCCAACCTTGTAGCTTGTAGCCCAAACGACCTGCAAAGACAGACGGGTGCCCTGCGTGAGTACAAAGGGTTTCAGCATTCTGCTTGGAGCTGCCCTCCTGTGACCCATGGCACTGCACTGGCTGAGGAGCACTCCTTGGGGAGGCTTCGTGGGCAAAAGCAGCGGTGATGGATGCCAGAGGTGTAGTTTGCTCTGAAGAGTGTCTCATCGATTCACCAGGAGGTCAGTACCACTTTTGAAAGAAAGAATAACTGTCTGGTACAGGTAGGTTTTCCTTGCCAAGGAGATCACCTAGACCAAGTCACACAGGAACATGGCCAGGCGGGTTTTAAATGTCTCCACAGAAGGAGACTCTACAGTCTCCCTGGACAGCCCCTTCCAGTGCTCTGTCACCCTCAGTCTCCTTTTTTCCCAAGCTCAAGAGAAACAGCTCCATCAGCCTTTCCTCATCAGGGAGATGCTCCACTCCCTTCAGCATCTGTGTAGCTCTGCCTTGTGTCCTTCTGGTACTGAGGGGTCTAGAACTCGATACAAGATTCCAGATATGGTCTCACAAGGGCAGAGTAGAGGGGGAGGGGAACTTCTCTTGATCTACTAATTACCCCACTTCTGATCCACCCCAGGATGCCATTTGCCTTCTTGGCCACCAGGTCACATTTCTGGCTCCTGGCCATCCTGCTGGCCAACAGGACCCCCATGTCCATTTCTCCTATACTGCTCTCCAACAGGTCAGACCCCAACCTATACTGGTACCTGGGGTTGTTCTTGCCCAGATGCCAGACTGTACACTGCCCTCATTATAGTTCATTCAATTTCTTCTCCCCCAGCTCTCCAGCCTGTCCAGATCCCAGTTTTTATCCGCTGTTTGGCTGTATCTGACTGCTTGGCAGCTCTCCTCTCGTCTTCCTGGGAACAAAATACAACTGGAATATTTAAAATAATAATGCGGTGACTCTTTTCCTCCCTAAAATGAGGATGTGAGAACGTCTTGTGCACACAGACAGAAAACACCACAAGACTGCAGCAGACTTGAATCTTCAACAGAAATCCAGAGTTTCTTTGCGAAAAGGTCAGTGCTGGTTCATGGTTTGGATGGAGAGACGCAATCCCTACCTGCGTGTAGTGGCCACATACTCCTCTGCAGCTGTTGATGTTATAACTGTAGGAGCTGACCTCATTGTACCAAGAGGTGATGGCTCGTTGCACAGTGAAAGCAGGAAGTGACTCACTCCTGAGGTTTTCTCCAACAGGGGTGAATTTGGGGTGAGCCCTCCCTGGCTCTCTGAGGTGTATATTGTGTTTGAACTGGCACTTCTTTGCCCAAGCTCTTGCGGTCTTTGCCAAATCTGGATCCCAGCTCTGCAAAACAAAGTTACCTACAAATCACTTTGGTATCTGAGCAATGCAGTGGGTCAGAGCAGCTTTCTGACACAGGAGCTGCGTCTCAGGGGGACATAGGCTTTGAGTCCTTGTTTTGCTGCTGCTGAGACACACAGAGCTATGTTTCTGATTTGAACTCAGTCATTAAACTGTAAGTCTTCAGGGTGGTGGGGGACTGGACTAAGTGATCTTTCAAGGTGCCTTCCAATCCCTACTGTTCCGTGTGATTCTGTGATCTTGGCTGACTGGTTTGTGGTCACGAAGAGCTTACATTAGTCAAATGCAGTGTTGGGGGTGCAGTGTACATTTCCAGGCTGTGCTGGCCGAAAGAGACCATTAATGTGATTTAAGCAATGACTTTACAGGAAGTCTGGAGACTGAGGGTTATGCTTGTCATCATACTGATCAGAACAGTGTCTCGTGCAGCCTCATGAAGGGGCTGCCCAGGGGGTTGTGGAGTCTCCTTCTCTGGAAATGTTTAAAACCCACCTGGACATGTTCCTGTGCGACTTGCAAGGGGATTGGACTAGATGGTTCTTTTGAGGTCACTTCCAATCCCTAATGTTGTGTGATTCTGTGAAGGCCACTGCCTGCAGTCAGTTCACAAGCACCTTGGCATTTTGAGGACAGTTTAAAAATCAACCCCTTGCTCTGCAGCTTTGTGCTTGGTGGTTTCAAATCGTAGAATCACAGAATCATTCAGGTTGGAAAAGACTCTTGAGATCATCAAATGCAACCATCAACCCTGCTCTACAAGTTCACCCCTAAACCAGATCCCCCAACACCACATCTAAGCAACTTTTAAACTCATCCAGGGATGGGGACTCAACCACCACCGTGGGCAGCCCAGTCCAGTGTCTGACCCCTCTCTCCAGCAAGAATTTCTTCTTGATGTCCACTCTAAACCAACTCTGTTGAAGCTTGAAGCCCATCATAGAATCATAGATCAATAGGGAGTGGAAAGGACCTTGAGAGATCATCTAGTCCAGTCCCCCTGCCAGAGCAGGATCACCTAGACCAAGTCGCACAGGAACATGGCCAGGTGGGTTTTAAACATCCCCAGAGAGGGAGACTCTGCAACCCCCCTGGGCAGCCTGTTCCAGTGCTCCGTCACCCTCCCTCTGGTTCTGTCACTAATGACCTGTGAGAAGAGACCAGCACCAACAGCTCTACAGTGTCCTTTCAGGTAGTTGTAGAGAGCGATGAGGTCTCTCCTTAGCATCCTCTTCCTGAGACTATACCAGCCCCAACTCTCTCCGTCTCTCCTCATCACATTGATTCTCCAGACCCTTCACCAGCTCCGTTGCCCTCCTCTACCCTCGCTCCAGCACCTCGATGTCTCCCTTGTACTGAGCTGCCCAGAACTGGACCCAGTATTCAAGGTCCGTCCTCCCCAGGGCTGAGTCCAGGGGGACAATTGCCTCCCTACTGCTGCTGGACACACAGTTTGTAATCCAGGCCAGGATGCCATTTGCCTTCTTTGCCACCTGGGCTCCTTGCTGGCTCATATTCAGCTGCCTGTCAATTAGAACCTTAGCTGTAGTTAGCAAAAAGCTACCTTCAGCGAATGCAGTGTCCTCATGTAGGTGGAGAAAAGAGTTGAACCTAGAAATCCAGGTGAAACTATGGAATTTGTAGAGTCACAGAACATTTGGGGTTGGAATGGACCAAACCAAAACTTTTCCTGTGTTCTACTCTGTGCCCACTGGCCCTTGTCCTGTCACTGGGCACCACCAAGAAGAATCTGGTCCCATCCTACTGATGCTCACCCTTTAGATCAGCGTTTTTGAGATGGCCCCTCAGTCTCCTCCTCCCCAGGTGGAGCAGCACCCCCTTTCTGAGCCTCTCCTCATGAGGACAGTGCTCCAGCACCTCTGATCATTTGAGTCACTCTGTGATGGGCTGAGCACCATCCCTCTTGAATTGGGGAGCCCAGAACTGGACACAGTATCCCAGGTGTGGCCTCACCAGGGCAGAGCAGACAGGGAGGAGAACCTCCCTCAGCGTACTGGCCACACTCTTAATGCACCCCAGGAGACCATTTGCCTTGTTGGCCACACTGAGCATTGCTGGCTCAAGGTTAGTCTGCAGTCCCCAGGTCCTTTTCCCCAGAGCTCCTGCTCTAAATGAAAATGACAGCCCTTAGTCCCACATTTCCCATTTGCAGGGATCTGCAGTGGTGCCCAAGGCAGGGCTTTGGAGCACACAGAGAGCACCTCAGCACCAGGACTGTTAACAATTCCCTTTTCTCCTCAAAGAAGCCTCCAGCAAGGGCAGCTGACAGCTCTGGCCCACAGTCAAATGAAGCTCTGATAGATGAAGTGTGAGAGCAGAGTTTCAACAGCCGTTTCCCATCGGGTACCTGCTCCACATAACTTGGCTCCCTGGGTCAAACAGCCAATTAGCTTAAACTGGCTCTAATTTGGTTCAGATTAGTGGAGTTAGGTTGATTCTCTGCACTGCAGCATTACTGCTCCTTTAGAATCCTCCCATCCTGAAATTACCACTCCACCGAGACCTCACGTCAGCCGTTATTTTTCATTGGGGGTGTCAGCAGTGGTTGAATTGCCACCTCTGGGTGTGTTCCACAGCCGTGGAGATCTGGAGCTCAGGGCCACGGTTTAGTGGTGGCCTTGGGACAGTTGGGTTAGTGGTTGGACTCAATGAGCTTAAAATCAGAGGATTATTAAGGTTGGGAGAGACCTACAAGATCATCTAGTGCAACCATCAACCCAACCCCACCTAAACTCTGTCCCCCAGGCCCACATCCTGCTGTGGCAGGGGGATTGGACAAGATGATCTTTCAAGGTCCTTCCCAATCCCTCATGTTCTGTGATTTACTCATTTGCTGAACCCCTCCAGGGACGGCGACTCCACCCCCTCCCTGGGCAGCCTGTTCTAACCCCTGACCACTCTGTCATGGAAGGAATTTTTCCTGATGTCCAATCTAACCCTCCCCTGGCACAACTTGAGGCTGGTTCCTCTTGTTCTATTACTAGTGACTTGAGAGAAGGGACTGACCCCAAACTCTCTCCACCCTCCTTTCAGGTAGCTGTAGACACAAGAAGGTCTCTCCCGCTCAGCTTCCTCTTCTCCAGACTAAACAACCCCAGTTCCCTCAGCCTCTCCTCATCAGACCTGTTCTCCAGACCCTTCACCACCTTCGTTTACCTTCTTTGGACCCACTGCAGCACCTAGAATCATAGAATCATTGAGGTTGGAAAAGACCCTTGGGATCATCAAGTCCAACCATCAACCCTACTTCACAAGTTCACCCCTAAAGCTGATCCCCTAACACTACGTCTAAGCAACTTGAAAACTCATCCAGGGATGGGGACTAGGACAGACAGACTCAACACTCACCTCAACATCCTTGTACTGAGGTGCCCAAAACTGACCCCAGTACCTGAGAGGAATCCTCCCTAGTGCTGACTGCAGGGTCAGATCACCTAAAGTCTTTCCCACCCCAAACAACTCAGTGACTCCGTCGATAACCAAGTTGCTGCCTGCCGGGAGAGTCCAAGCTCATTTGTGAGGCTCCGTGTAGCCGATAGCCTAGTTTCATCTCCTTTCTGCTGCTTCTGACCCAATTAGGTCTTCTAATCCTTCAAACTCAAGTTAGATCTCTCCGTAGCCACTTGCATCGATCACTGTTTAATTTCAAAGGGAACCAGTTACAAGGGGAAAATAAATCCCCCAGTTGTGTCTTGATGACTGTTTTTGGGGGCTCAAATTTTGTTTGAGTTTTTGATTATTGGGTTTTGATACCCTTTTTTGATCTAACCCCCCCCAACATTCTCATATCTTCTTGTATCTTTACAGAGTAGGGGGAAAAAGAAGCCTTTTTATGTCTTGTTTAGTTGTTCTTTGCTGGACCGGTGTAGTGGGGGTTGCTGTCTGCAGCAGACCGGAGGCAAACGCTTTCCAACCCGATTCTTTTCTGTATCAGGGGAGAACAAGCAAATGGGAGCAATGTCATGTCTGAAGCAGAAGGAACAGATTGCTTCCGTGTTGCAGATGTGCCTTTTACATAAGGTTTGTGCCTCCCCCGAGGTGGCCGTGAGCTGAAGGTTCTGCCCAAATTAGGTTGGAGCGCAGAGCAGCCGGCTCTGCCTCTGCCTCGGAAGGGGAAGAGCATTGATCGAGGTTCACAATTAACCACCGTGGACTCTGCTCCTTAATTAAACAGGAGAATGAAGGGGAGCTCTTCATTTTGTGCTTCTGAGGGGCAGCAAAGAGAAACTGAACTGCGGAATGGAAGTGATGCTCAGTGGGATAGCAAAGGGAGAGAGAAGGCACCTGTGTTTCTTTCTCTGATGACATTAAAAGGATCAGAGAATCATCGAGGTTGGAAAAGACTTTCGAGATCATCAAGTCCAAGTGTCTGCCCTACAACCCCCAACCACTAACCCAGCTCCTCAAACCCCCTGGCTGCCCAGTTGTTGAACCCCTCCAGGGATGGTGCCTCCACACCCTCCCCTGGGCAGCCTGTTTGAAGGGTTTCCCACTCTTTCTGGGAAGAAGTTTTTCCTAAGATCTGACCTGACCCTCCCCTGGCACAACCTGACCCCATTTCCTCTTGTCACTAGTCCCTAGGGAGAAGAGGCCAGCTCCTGCCTCACTGCACTCACCTGTCAGGTAGTTGTAGAGAGCAGTGAGGTCTCCCCTCAGCTTCCTTTTCTCCAGGCTGAACAGCCCCATCTCCCTCAGCCTCTCCCCATCAGACCTGTTCTCCAGACCCTGTAACCAGCCCAGCTACCCTTCTCTACCCCCAATCCAGCACCTCCATGTCCTTCCTGTGCTGCAGTGGCCAAACTGCCCCCAGTACTCAAAGAAGAGACTCCCATAATTTACAAAGTGAGACTCAACAAGGTTGTTGAGGATGTCCCTGCTCACTCCCCATCAGACCTGTTCTCCAGACCCGTGATCAACCCAGTTGTCCTTCTCTGCCCTGTCTCCAGCACCTTGATGTCCATCCTGTACTGCGGTTTCCAAACTGCCTCCAGTACATGAGGTGCAGCTTCACCAGGGTCGCCTGTAGGGGCAGGATCACCTCCGTGGCTGCTAGATCTGGAGTCCCTCTACTCTGCCTTAGTGAGACCACATTCGGAATATTGTGTCCAGTTCTGGGCTCCTCAGTTCATGAAGGACATGGAGCTGCTGGAGGGTGTCCAGTGTAGAGCAACAAAGATGGTGAAGGAAATAGAACACCACCTTTATGAGGAGAGGCTGAGGGAGCTGATTCTCTTGAGCTTGGAGGAGACTGAGGGGTGACCTCATTAATGTCTATAAATATGTGAGGGGTGGGTGTCAGGAGGAT
>JAOXOE010031735.1:0-11671 GCA_028565055.1 Phoeniculus purpureus
CTGTGGCAGGGGGATTGGACTAGATGATCTTTCGAGGTCCCTTCCAATCCCTAATGATTCTATGATCCTATGACTCTATGATACAAAGCAGTTGCCAGCCTTTATTTGTGACCTGTATGTGGGCATCATGTCATTCAAGCACAACTTCTATGCTAAGGCGGTATCACGTGGCTGATAGCAGAGCTACATTTGTCTATAAGATGCTGCTGTGGATCGCCAACAGGTTGCCCAGAGAAGTTCTAGGTGCCCCATCCCTGAAGACAGTCAAGGTCAGGCTGCACTGAGCTTTGAGCAGCATTACCTAGTGGAAGATGTCAAGGGTTTTGTTCTAGATGACTTTTAAAGGTCCCTTACAACCCAAACCATTCTACAATTCTATTAGTCAATCAGATCAGTGGCTTTTGGAGTATGTTAGGAGGTGTGAGCCATCAGAGAGACCTGAGTTAAACGTTACTGAGATCCCCTGCAACACACCAACACCAAAAGACTTCCTCTTCTCGATGAGACACGTTGTCAGCACCCACTTGCAAACTGTGTCTTCTGCCCCAGCTCTTCGAAGTGTGCGACATGTCTTGGCCAGGGAAGCTTTTAGGATGCATCCCGTAGGATCAGGAAAGGTAGCCAGTCTGCTTCTGGCAGAGCCTTTAACACCTGCCATCATCACTGAAGATTTTGATTTCCCCTTGATTGACGGGAGGACTGTGAAGCAGATTCCCACAAACACTGTTAGTTCTGGCTACATTATGCTGTCTGTCAATCTCCCGTAAAATCTGTTCTATTCCCTCTTAAGGGATGAGAAGAAAGAATAATCGATCTGTTGAAAATGCAGGGGGAGAAGAGAACCCCTGTGCTCCAACACATTCCGAGTAGCAGCATTCTGTGGCTTTTAATTTCACTGACGGAGAGCTGGTAATTACTTATAGCTTATCTCAACCAGGGAAAGGTTTCCTGAGGTACAAACTAATTATTTTCTTTAAATAAACTGATTGTCCATGTAATAAATGATCACATTTTCTAATTACCGCGAGATTTATGTTACTTTATTCAATCATCTGTGCGTAGCATTGAAACCTTCGTAAATCAGCTGGAAAGAAAACGTCTAGCTGAAATTGAGAGCCCTGCAACTACGAGGTGTTAGGAAACGAACCCGATAGGAGGCACTAGGTTGGGTGCACACAGTTTCATACACTAAAATAACAGGTGTCATTGACAGCCAGACCAAGATTTCCTATTAATTTAAGGTCAAGCCTTAGCCTGCACTGCACAGACTTGGCAGGTATTAAAAGATAAAGGCAAAGACAGCTCTGTTGTCTGCAGGGCATCTCAGGCACAGCCATTTGTTTAAGGACAGTTAATTAGAGCGAGTTCAAGACTGTAGAATAGGTGACGGCGCATGACATTTGACTCATAGCAGGTGGTAAGTGGCATGATCTTATCGTGACATTAGCCATCATCACAGACTTCTCTTGGCGATGGACAAAATTAAAAGCCATGGAGAGAAGCTTATTTCTCATTGTCACGCCAACACGGCTTTTCCGTAGCACACATCATTAAAACAAGCCTGGGAACCGCAACGTGCAGCCGTGATAGCAACATTAATGAGGTTTAATTTAGGTATTATGTGCATGAAAACCTTTTGGCTCCTGAAAAAAAAAACTGGTCTGAAAACACTATTTATCCTTAGCCAGGCAGCATGCAGTGCTGCAAAACATCTGTAGAGCTGGGAAAAAAGCAAGGCGTGGACTGCTGAACAGCACCGGAGTGAAGCAGCGCAGAGGTATCTTGTGGATGGCAGAAGTAAGTGTGGTGGGTTAGGACTGAGGCAGCTTCTAGATGAATGACGGATGCTCTCTACTACCCCATCTCCCTCCTCAAAGGGGAAGAGGAAGGGAATAAGGGAGATGGACATGGGCTGGAAAAGAAAAATAAAACTGCTTTAATCAAAATAATGAAAAGAACAAATGAAGTCTATACGAACGTATACAAAATCAGTACCAAGGCAAACTCTCCTGAGGGTAGTTACATCATCATCTTCACTGATGCTGTGGGCAAGTGCTGGAGAAGTCCCAGACTGGAGTCAGTGGCAAATGAGAATTGGATTCAGGAGCTGGGATCTGGAACTGGATTCAGAACTGCATAGATTGGGATCAAAGGCAGAATGGATAGAATCCTCCTTAGACACCAGCCATTGAAGAAGAGGGCTTGATCTGTCTGATCCCCCAGCTCTACATCAAATCTGATATATATGGAATTGATCACCTCTTCAGACAGTGTAGGGTCACCTCCTAGTGTGATCTCTCACTTACTGCACCCCAGTGTGGCACACAAGACTTAGCAGTGACCTTGGTCTTCACAGAAGCAGATATAAGGATAAGACTTGCTGCATACAAGTCCTTGGTAGACATTAGATATTATAACTTAGTCACAGAATCACAGAACATCAGGGATTGGAAGGGACCTCGAAAGATCTTCTACTCCAATCCCCCTGCCACAGCAGGATCACCTAGACCAAGTCACACAGGAACACATCCAGAAGGGTTTTAAACCTCTCCAGCAGACATTGTCTGCACAAACATGTCATTAACTTCAGAAAGTGGAGTTACTTAGAAGAGACTGAGCTGAGAACTGAAATCACTCAAGAGATTTAGTTCTGTTCTCACTCATACCAGGACGCTCCAGGCACAGACTTACTGCAAAAGGGCCAGGTTCTTAACAGGTTGATGCATCTCTTTGCAGTCCTTAGCTAGCTGGTGCAGAACAGAGAGGGACAGGTAACAATTCCAGGAGCCCATGACATTTTATTTTTCTCTTCTTTGTTCAAAATGAACCATTCTAGATGAAAGACACTGGGAAAAAGAAAGACTGGGAGGTGCCCAAGCAGTCATAGAAAATGGCAGTGTAGCTTTAACTTAACCTGAATTATTCATGAGGATTAACGTAAGCATGGGGTGACCATAACTGACAAGAGCAAGAAGCCCCATCAGAGACTTGGAGAAAAGCTGTGCCAGGACACTGAAATTCAGTGCATGTGCAGTCAACCGGCGTCTCTCCTTTCTGGCCACAGCGCTGTCCCCAGTGTGTTAGAACAGAGGGAAAGAGGCTGAATTCACCACTAGGCTCCCAGGTCTCTGCAAGTACATCCCTCACATCCATCCCGCATGTAGCCATCGTTCTGCCTTTGAATATGTGAGCAGGACATGCTGGTCATTTTAATTAGGCTTGGAGCATTGGCTTGGTTCCAAATTTCTCATGAATCTGGATTGCCAGACGCTGGCAACCACTATTTGAAGGTCTTGTTGGAGAGCTGAAACTGCTTTGGAGGGTTAAACTTCTTTCTTGCGCTCATATACAAAGGAACAGTTCATACCCCTTGATGAGACAAAGCTAAAACAGTGAGCTCCCACCCAAGACAGGGGCCATTGTGGCAGGACACACAGGAAACATTGAAGAGACCGAGTGAAAATGTAGAACCAGGGCACTGCCTGCAGCAATTGTGTTTGTGGGTATCAGAAGCGAAGCAACTGAGCAGGTGAAAACAGCACTGGGTGACTCAGTTGTGAGAGATTCTTCCTTGCAGAGCAATCCACTGCTGAAGGAGGAAAGATGCCTTCCTGGAATTAATCTCCACATCATCCTGTTTCACATCCTCGATGTGAGCAGTGGGAGTCCTTCAAAGGCTGCTGCCACCTGTCAGCTCTTAGCTGCTCCTTAGTTCCCTGCAGAAGACACTGGAAGGTTAAATGGAACTAGGCTGGACAGTTCCTCAGCTTGAGATGCGTGACATTAGCCCCGTGGGTCCTGGCTGTACGATTACAGGGTTAGGATAGATGGTGAAAAGGTAACCACTCACTGAGAAGTCCTGGCTCATCTCTTCTTTCAAGAGACAGAGACAAAAGGCAGGTTCTAATGCAAGTGGATTGTTACCACAAAGCCTCTCAAAACCCAAGTGCTGCTAAAATGTGTTGCACTGAAGGAGCTAATCTTCCCATTCACAAGCATGAATTAAATGGCTAATAAGCAACAGTTTATTAAAGACGAGAAATTAATTAGACCAGTAAATAACTCAACAGTAACTAATTCCTGGAGCATTATCACAACAGCAGCAGTTTTCTCTCCTTGACTCTGGAGAGGAGTCTACTGCCTCTCATAGCTCTCTGCCAGCCCCATGCTGGGCTGCCACTTGTATTGGCAGTCGTCATCCTTCTTCCCATGTTGGGTTTGTGAATGGGTTACTGCTGCTCTCAGGTGAGGACAGAATTGTGGAAGCTTGAGGAGCAGAATGTGGGCACCAGCTTCCACATGAAGCCACCAGACTTTTACAGATGCAGGGGACTCAACCTTTTGCAGCCCATCCAGACTTCAGAGTGGTCCTTCCAAAGCTTAAATGACAAGCTAAAGGACTCAAGGAACTCATCTTGAGCCCTAGGGATCTACTGCACTGCTTAGCTGGCGATTCACTCTCTGGTTCTGTTCGCCACGCTCTCACCAGCTGTCCGTAAGACAAATTTCTATGGCCAGTGGCTAGGTGAGGATTCCCCATATCATCTGGACTCCAGGTCCAGGGCTGGGCTCTTGTCCTGTGGTTAGCAGCAGAGACCTAAGTGTAGTTCTGTGAAAACCCACGTGGAGAACAAGGTGCCTTTAAGAGGCTGCTTAGATTCACCCAGTGGCTCACGTGAACCTGTGCGAGTTTCCAGTTCAGGCTCCAGCCCAAGTATCACCTGTTAGGTAGAAGGTACAGGAGGCTACACCTGCCCCCATTATACTAAATTGCCAGGCATATTGAGATCATCAGGAAGCAGAAGAAAGTGCTCTGGTGTGCATCACATCATTTGTGTAATACAGCATTTCCAAGGGGGACACTTTGCAGGAGCGCAAGGAAATTAGCACCGTTTCAAAGCACGCACTTCATTTCTGGGAGGGTGGGAAAGGTTTTGTATTAGCTGAAGTGTCACCTTTCAATCAGTGCAAGCTTGTCTTTCCTCTGCACACAAGGGTAATGTGAAAAGGCAAAACTGCTTAATGCTTTCCGCTGCAAGAAAATGTTTTGGGTAATGAGAAGTATTTAAATGAGTTTGCTTGATGGTCATTGAGGGCACAAATTCACCTTGCTGTAGAAAACCCAACGGTGCTGCACTCTGTGATGCTAACAGCCACAGGCTGACAGGCTTTTGTAAGTGTAGATGTGTAAAAATTTATCTTGTCTCCTCCCCCCTCCCACCCATGACCCAGTTTTGAGATGATCCTTCAGCGATTTAAGCTTTGAGAGCTAACTCTGCTAGAACAATCCAGAAGGGCGCTGAAAGAGATGTGTGGAGGCAGTTGTGTCCAACTGTGGGGGAAAAAGAAAGCAAGAAGGAAGGGAACAATAGGCATTTTGAGCTTCCTAAATGAACACAGCTAACTTCATGGCCCCATGGTCCCATGATAGGGGGTTATCCATCATAGAGGTTAGTGTAGGTGCTTGAAACTTTGGTGTCCAGTCCTGATAGAGGCATAGGTGGACCGTGATGGGTAGGTTAGCAACCATTTGTTGATCCATAAATCATTTATTAGCTTTAATGCATACTTCACTATCCTCATTTTAAAACATATTCTAGAAGACACTGACACTGGTGTTATTCAAAAGACAAACAATTGCTTATGGGTAAAAATTAGGGGGAAGCCAACCCAGAAAGCAGACACCCAACTCACAGCAGACACCACGCTGCGAGTCTGTTATAGACCACCCAACTAAGACGAAGAGTCTTAGTTGACTCACAGTGGTTCATGTGTTGTTTTTGTTGTCATACACAAAATCTATCTACTGTTCTCTAATTTAAACAAAAATATGAACTTACACCCATGGGGAATGAGGAAGGATTGGCTGTGTGTGTGTGAGTGACTACAAATGTGTTCGGTTTTCATCCTCAGGTGTATACTGCCAGTGGTCCTCGGCAGATGTAAATCGGTAGAGCTCAAATTACCGCAGCAGAGTTGAGCTCAGCTGACTTACATCCACGGGGGATTTGGCCAGCTGAGTCTGTTGATAGAACAGCTCAGTGCTTGGCTTTACGTTTTCAAGATGGTTGTTGGCAAGAAAGCTTTGTAAAGCAGGGAAGGAATATTTCCCAAGCCCAGGATGTTTCTGTAATAATACTATTTATATATTCAGTGCAGTCTGGTCTATTCAACGAGCAATGGAGCTGCTCTTTGGAGCTCTTTGTATCATTTCTTTCAGGTGAGCAAGAAGCAGACCTGTTCCAGGGAGAATAAAACTGCCCAACCTGTCTGGGGAGCTGGGTGGCAGGTGCCTCTCAGTAGATCCCCAGGAACCTCCTGCTGTCTCTGTGCAGCAGAAGGTGCATTAACTCATCAAGGCCATTCTCACCCATTTGGTTGGCTAAGGTGCTTTGAGGAAGTTTTGAGAAAAGAAGACAATTGTTGAGCGCTGAAGTGAGTATAAAAAAAATCTTTTCTTCTTTTCCTGTAAGAACCAGGTTAGACAGATCTGAGCAGCAAGGTGCTTCTCTCTGGGGCAACTTAGTGAATGATGTGGTAGAAGCAGATGTCAAATGCCCAGAGGAGAACATTTGGAACCAAATAAGCTTCTATTGTATGTGATGTCCATTAGCTGAACTCTGACCTTCTGACATTTCTTTGCATACTAACAGAAGCCTAGACATCCCTGCCAGTCCAGTTCCAACTCACCAAGTGTTCATCAGCTTCTTGGCCAAGCTGGGGACAGTCATTGCTTCTACCTGTTAAACCTCCAAGTTATTGAAATGCTTTTTCACCAAGCATTTGAAAAGGAGACAGGGATTGTAGGGAAAGGTAAAGGAATAAGCATAAGATATTCAGGAGATACCAATCAAAAGCTTTAGTAAGCTTTAAAGGCCATTTCTGTCACCTTGGAATTTAAGATAAGATTAACACACTTGTCTGGCACAATGGAAATCTGCATTAGAAGAATAGAACAAAAATATACATGAGAGTCTATTACGGTGAGGCAGACTTAGATAGAGATGGATGATCCGTGCTACCTGCAGCATGACAAAAAGGCACCAAGGTGTGGGAATAGCCCATCAAAACCGAGAGAGCCTGAGGAAATGTCTGGATTATTGTGTTTTATGGAAAGTGTCTAGCGCACGGAACAGACGCTGTGAATGAAACACCTAAAGAAACAAGGCACACAGGAGGGGAATATCTGAGTGCATGCATTATAAGCATTTCAGAAAGATGTCTTTTACATGGGTACAGCAGAGGGTGCACTGTTTGCAGTGGCATATTTATCATTTTCAGACTTTTGCCTGATCATCAGCTGGAGAGGCTCTGTAAGATCCACTCTTGACATCTACATGATGGTGAAGGTAACTGTAAAGTAGGATGGAGCCAGGATCTTCCCAGTGTCGCCTGGTGATAGGACAAGAAGCAATGGGTGCAAGCTGGAACATATAAATATCAGAAGGAACTTCCGTCCTCCCTTCCTCCCTCCCTTCCTCTTTGTTATTGTCCTGTTCACTGTTAACATTGTTGCCACCAGTGCTTTACATTGTTTCCATTTGTAGCAGTTCTTCTCTCGAACCACAAGTCTTCGCTCTTTTACCCCTCCAGTTCTCTCCCTCACTGGTGGGGAGTGAGGGAGCAGATTTGTGGTGCTTAGTTGCCAGCTTGGAGTTAAACCACAACAGGGGTTTGGGGGGCACCCAGTGTGGCTCGTACAGAGTTTGAGACAGCAACATTTGATTGCAATGTGCTGGATCGAGTTTGTACATGTTGCTGCTGTGAACGGGCAGACTCCTGTGCTCGCCATGGGGCTTGCTTGCCCTCCTGTACCTCAGAGCCCAGTGCTCCTTAGTGGCTGCTTTTTGTTCTCACTGCTTGCTGTAGAGCTGCTCTGCTTATCACCTTGCTGTGCTGTGCCTGGGAACGCTGTGATAACGGCACTGGTGATGTGCCTGGGCTGGCAGACGGCCAAGGCATCGCTGCTCGTCCTGTGCTGTTGTGCTGGACAGGCTGGAACTCCAGTGGGAACTCCAGTCAAAGGAACTGGTGAGTCCATGCTGGAGCAGAACACTCTGAGGTGTCTATAGTTTTGAATAAGTCTACCACAGTACACTCTGAAGCATCTGTGTCCATAGTCGTGTCTGTGTCTGTGGCCATGCCCGTGCCACAGCAGACCCACCTCTGACGGGATTGTGGCCCAAGGATAAGTCCGTGCTGGAGAAGGCACTAAGCTATGCCTGTGGATAAATCTACGCTGCTGCACATACAACCCCTGAAGGGACTTTAGCTCATAGAGAAGGCTTCACTTGGAGCAGATGCAGCCCTAAGGGATTGTAACCTGGGGCTAAAACCAAGCCAGAGCAGGGGTGAGGCAAAGAGTTCACTGCAGTGCTAAACCTGATGGTCTGATCCAAAGGGACAGTGGGCAGAGATTAAAATGGAAACACCTTTAAATTGTTGAAACCCTTGAGTTCCAAGCTATACTTGGAATCACTACAGCAGGAACCATCTAAACCAGTGGAACACAAGCCTTACAGGAAACAATGTGAATGCGATGGTGACCTGACCTGAGCTGGCTTTGATGCCCGGTAACTCCATGCAACACCCGACTCCTTCTGTCCTGAGTGACCGCCAGTAAATAGATGGAAGCAGACTTCAGGGACTAAATGAACTCAACGGGTGTTTTGTGGGCAATTGTGGACACATCTTACAGAGGTGGTCTGTAGACTAAAGGAATGATGTCTGTGCTTCGTGTCACACGATAGGAAGGGTTAATGGTGTTAACCATTACATAACCATTATAGATCCATTACATTAATGGTGTTAAAGGTTTAGGAGGTGGTTAATGTGGAAGTATTGGGTAGTGTGGGACCTGAGCATGACATAGATGGTATGGAATAAGGAGCAGAGAATGTGCTGGGTTTGGCTGTGGTAGAATTAATCATCTGAGTCGTGTATTTTCTTTTAACCTTTCATATAACTAATAATCCTTGGAATGGAGAAGAGTATTAGCAGCAGGTGAGAGCTTCTTTGTAATGACAGTGAGATCAAATCATCCTGTAAATTAAAATACGCATTTTCCCTCAAATCTCCTATAGCACTGACATTAATTAAATTTTTTCTTATCTATTGTAGTGCCACCCCACTCCTGTCTTTTAATTCTTTTCATACCCTGCTTCTCATTTTCCCCACGTTGCCCATCACCTGACACAAATAAAGAATACCTAGGGGATCACTGGGATTTTCCAGGCAGATTTGGCAGCCTCTTTATTTACTTTGATTCAGATGACAGTTGTATCTGACGGGGTTTTTCTGGAACAGTGTTTGTTAGCTGAATAAATGTAGGTTGTCAGTGTTAGCAGAACATTTCCATTTTGGCTAAAACCCCTGGAAGTCTACTTTGGTTCAGCACTGAACATCATCTCTCTTTACAAAACCACGGAGAATGAAAACACCTGGAATCCAAAGCCTTTCTCTGTACACTGTGCTGTTGTGTGTGTGATCCATCAAGGCAGTGGAAGTTACCCTGCAGTTTGTTGCTGACTGACACATCTCAGGTAACCAGCGTCTTCATTACTTACACTATTGTTTACTCTGTTGAAGAACAGCAAGCAGACAGTGGAGCGACTATTTCCAAAGACAACTGCAGTTGCTCATTCCTCTGTGTCTGTGAGCAATTAATAAAGATGCTGCTGATGGATCAGACATTTCCCTCACAAACACCATGCCAGGAATGATGACATTGCTGGGCACCACTGCGAGTTTTGAATCATAGGATCATTAGGGATTGGAAGGGACCTTGAAAGATCATCTAGTCCAATCCCCCTGCCAGAGTAGGACCACCTAGACCAAGTTGCACAGGAACATATCCAGGTGGGTTTTATGTGTAGGTCCAGGTCTGTTAGATGGGTAAGAGTTAAGACCAGGCTATGGGAGAGGGCATATTTCATGTGTCGTGACTCATCTGTTTTGTGGTCCTGTGTTCTGCAGCCATGGGGAGTGTTTCTACTATCCTCAGGCCATTGATGATGATGCCCCAAGAGCAAAGCCATCAGTGACAATGCTCCAAGAGCAAGGTGGGACTGGGAGGGTGTGAGGAAGATGCATGCATTAAAGTCTGCTCTACACCTGCCCTCTCCCTGAGTGTCACCAGACTGTGATGCTCTCTGGTTTCCTTCACCCCTTCCTGCTTCTTTTCCTTCCCCATGATCCCACACCACTGGCACCAGTAAGCCTAGGTTTTGGTAGAGGCAGGACAGGTGCCCATTCATGTACAGGCTCACTACCTTCAACCAGTCCTATGCCACCACCCCACAGGCTGGTGGGGAATGAGCAAGGGGCTCTCTACTGCCCCTATTCTTCCATGTCCTCTGTGCTCTTCCCAAGCAAC
This sequence comes from Phoeniculus purpureus, assembly GCA_028565055.1. Lineage (NCBI taxonomy): Eukaryota > Metazoa > Chordata > Aves > Bucerotiformes > Phoeniculidae > Phoeniculus > Phoeniculus purpureus. Next base: position 10,376 of record JAOXOE010031735.1, read on the forward strand.
TGGAAAAAGACTCAGTGAGCCAAGAGTAGGTCAGAACCTTATCTGTGGGACTTAATTTCTTTTCACCTCCTGTGCTCCTTGCAGAATTAACAGGGCCAGGTGATGGAACTCATCCCCAGCTCACAGCCACCCACACTGCTGAGCTGTCTCACACTGCCCAGGCTGGTTTGACCTTGGGCACAATCTAGGGATAGCAGTGTCCAGGAAGGGCTCTAGGTAAACAGTTTGGATGTGGCCACCATGGGCAACAGTAGTAGAGGTCAGCCACATGGATCTGAGCCATGCTGTGCCAGCTGGCTTCTGGGCCAGAGCTTGGTCCCTGACTCATCTAGTTCATTAGCAGAGGGAGAGCTGCCTAAAGTCAGGCACATTTGGTAAGGTCAAGGGGAGGGTCAGAACTGCTAAGAGAGGGAAAGCACTGGACAAAAAGTTTAAAGGACTGTCTCTGCCCTTCTGTTGTCTTTTGTACGCATGGCTTGGTGATTTTAGTGGGTGGCAGTGAGGTAAAAAGGAGGCTCAGTGGACCCACTTAGACCCATTTTGCAATTATCTCTCATAATTTCTTACAGAGCTTCCCCAGTGCAACCCACACGAGTCTGAGAGAGGACCACTCTTCAGCTCTGCACTTGAGAGCTGGACTGGATGTTTCTGCCCTGAGGCTGCCCATGCACTGTTCCCACCACACAAGGCACAGCCCTGTGCTCCTGCAGGAGCATCTCTAGTGAATTCCCTGCCCTGTGACAAGGGATGAGGCATCCTTATGTAGATTGGATTAGACTGAAATGTCAAATGCTCACAAGTGTCCTTGCTTGCCCCAGTGGGGAAGCAGGCAGCCGAGGCTCTCTGACATTTGTGCTATGAAAGCAGGAAGATGTTCAACAAAGGAGCTGTGAGGTGCAGATGCTCCATGACTACAGCATGCCCAAAAGTGAAGCCGATCTCACGAGACAGACACAGCCCTTATCACAAAGAAGTCCAAAACAACAAGTGAATACAAGCAGGACACTGAAATAAATGAATGTGTGGGGTGCTCTTTCTAAATGCCATACTCAAAAAACAAAGTCCAGGTGCTCATGTTCCTCAGGGACAGCCATTTCCAGGGGCTGCATGATACAATCCCATAGCATCCCCTCACAAGACAGACACAGCCCTTATCACAAAGGAGCCCAAACCAATAGGTGAATGCAAGCATGAGACTGAAGACAATGAATGGGGGGGGGTGCTCTTGTGGCCAAGAGGGCCAACAGCATCCTGGGGTGGATCAGAAGGGAGGTGGTTAGCAGATCAAGAGAGGTT
>JAOXOE010031736.1:0-11669 GCA_028565055.1 Phoeniculus purpureus
ATTTCTGCTGCCCTGACCAGGGTCCCAGCCCAGGGTCCCTCCTGCTCTGGGAGCCAAGGGCTGGATAACCCCAAGCCTGCTGGGGGGGATTTTTTTTCTCCAAAACAAGGGGTTTGGGGTTCCCCCCCCTTATCTTCCCTGTTGTGCCTTGCCAAGCAGCCGTGGTTGGTACCCCTCATGCTGCCCCGGAGCAGGGATGATCCTATTCCTACGATGCCAGCTGATGCCCAGCATGAGAGGGGTCCTGGGGGGGGGGGTCCTGTACCCCAATCCTTGTGTGTCCCCAGGGTTCAGAGGGACCCAGGAGGTGCCGCAGTGCCCGAGTGTCCAAGTCAGCAGCCTGGAGCCGTGAGCATCAGGTGGACTGCGAAGAGATCCCAAAGGCGGAGGTGGTCCCATGGGTGCTCAGCGGTGGGTGGGTGGGTTTGGGCATCAGCCCACGCTGCCTCTCCCCTCACACAGAGGAGTTTCAGGGCAGAGGCAGAGGAGGGCACGGCCAGCTCTGGCATCACCCTTCCCTTGCACAGAGCCACCCCTGGGTGCGTGTCGTGGTGCTGGGAGCTGCCTGGAGCTCCTGCCACCTCCTAGGTTGCCCAATCTGCTGCGTTCCATCAACATCCTGTGTTTACCTGGCTGCCAAAATCCCCACGAGGAGGGAGGAAAAGGAGGAGGGGAGCCTCTTCCCTTCCCACTGCAGGACAGGATCCTGGGCTGCCCCTCAGCCTGTGCCCTCTGTGTCTCCTCACAGTCCTAATAGCCCATGGTGCCATCTGGGGAGGATGGGAGAGGAGCAGCTCCTATAGCTGGGCTTTGCCTCCTCCTGTGGGACCATAAACCAGACCTAGATAGATCTAAGGCTGGCCACAGCCCCCCACCACATGTGTGGATGGGGCTTTGTTGCTGGCAGAGAGGTGGGCTCCTGCCCTCTCATGGTTGGCAGTGCCCACTGTGGTGGCCACCACGGTCTCCTCACACCCAGTGTGCACCAGCATGGGGCAGCTCATCTGGCCTCACGGGGAAGGCAGCTCCAGTGCTGCTGGGTCTGCATTTGGCTGGGGATGGAGCTGGGAAGGTGAGGTGATGGGGAGGAAGAGGTGGGATAGACCAGAAGGGAGGAGAACACGTGATCCTAGCGATGAAGCCGTGATGATCAGCAATAGAACAAGAGGAAATGGCCTCAAGTTGCACCAGGAGAGGGTTAGGTTGGCCATCAGGAGAACTCTCTTCCCTGACAGAGTGCTCAGGGGCTGGAACAGGCTGCCCAGGGAGCGGGAGAGTCACCGTCCCTGGAAGGGTTCAAACATCAAGCAGCTGTGGCCCTGGGGAACAGGGTTTAGTGGGTAGGGTGGGGATGGGGTGATGGTTGGACCGGCTGATCTCAGAGGTCTCTTCCAACCCCGATGATTCTGCTGTGTGCAGACAGCCCCAGCACACGGGCCAGCAGCCAGCAGAGGTGCCCCATCACCTAGAGCTGCCCACGTGCCCAGGGACTGGCAAGAACCCACATGCGATGACAGGGGAGCCTCTGCCCCTTGAGGAAGCAGCTGCCCCATTGAGGCCCCACGTGGAGAGGAAGCGACATCCCAGGGTGGAAAACACCACGTCAGCGCTCGTAAGCCCAGAGTCAGCACTTTTCCCCCCCTCCCTCGGAGCAGAGGCCACCGTGGTGACTCCTGAGCATCAGACTTGTGCCTGACGCTACTTCTCTAGAGAGCCCAGCCCACAGTGAGGAGCTTGAGTCACCATTTACACCCCGGTGTAACTGGCTGGCCCCGGAAGGATCAGGCCCCTCTGAACCTCTCATCATCTCGCATGACCTATAGAGAGATATTTACAGGAGGGGCACCCAGCAGACCCAGAGCCAGTTGGCCACCTTCAGTCCAACCCAGCAGCAAGAGGTCCCTTGAAGCATCGGTGGGACCTCCAGCCATAGAGCTGCAGCTCCTCGGGGTCAACATGGGTAGGTGGGGCTGGTATTAGGGTCTCCGGGGTAGTCAATCAGAGCAGGTCCCACTGGCCTGTGGGGTGGGAAGCTGGAGGACGGAGAGCTGGTGGTAGGACCTCACTTTGGGCACTTGAGCCTGTCTCTGATGGTGGGTGGAGATCCTGATGCCTCTGGGTTGGTGCAGGGACAGGGCTGTGGTGGAGAAGAAGCCTTTGCAGAGGTGTTAATTGGTGATGGGTTAACCCTTAGGGCCAGCAACAGCTGAAGGCTCTTCAGCTCCCTGGGCCCTATAAAGGGAAATGAAGGCCAGTGGCTGGGTTTGGGCTGATGGTGGGAAGATGTCCTCTGCTCTGGTTGTGCCTCGGCCATGCTCCTGAGCTCCTGCTGTTCCCTGGGCTGCTTCCCCTTGGCACAAAGGCTGGTTAAGGTGGGTCTCTCTGCAAAGTGTCCACCCTCTAGCTGGCTGTGGCTTCCCTCTGTGTGACCTGGAGAGGTGGGAGCTGCACAGCTCTACCTGCATCAGTGCTGGTTGGAAGCAGCTCTCCAGGTTTGCTGGTCCTTGGGTTCCATCCTGTGACCTTCCTGTGGTCCCTGATTTGTTGGGGTGTCTCAGACCTGCTGGGTGCTGTCAACAGAGCCAACCTGAGCTCTGCTTTAGGCTGGGTGAGCGACGTTTCCTGCAGAGCACTGCTTGGGGGATGTCTGGAGGCTTCAGGGCTGAGAAGCTCCTGTCTGCCTCTGTGGTGTTTACCTGCCTGGGTGGGTTACGGGGAAGGTGAGGTCCCCACACCAGTGTTATCTGAGTGCTGCAGCAGATATGGGAGTGGGGATTTCTCTGCCATCTCCTGCGGCTCCTCAGGATCCATCCTGAGTGGGGCTGGAAACCCAACACGCAGCACGGAGAGGGTCACATCCCTGCCTTGATTTGCAGGGAAGAGGAACCTTCTGGTCCCTTTAACTGAGAGCTCAAATAAATGGGGCAGAGAGGTGTGGGGTTGGGTGTGGAGGCTGTTTGCCGTTGGTGGTTGCCCCTGGAGGAAGGCTCCTTGCCCTGTGTTGGGTGTCAGGAGTAACCACCCATGGGGCAGGGGAGCTCTGCAGCTCCTACAGGGCTGGTTTGAGGGGAACTGTGCGGCGATACCCAGACGCAGCCTGGTGCTCGAACAGATCTCGAGAAGCTCCCCCTCAACAGCAGCATCTGTTATTTTTCTAGGGTTTTTAGAAGGAAAAAAGCCGAGGAAGAAGCCGGGCGCCGCGTGCGTAGGTGAGGGGGACCGTGACTCACCGGGGACGTCTGCCGTTTCCGAGCACGAAAACTACATGGGGAGAGGTTGTGAATGACTGGGGTGGAGGGGCGATCCGAGCTCTCCTCTGGAGAAGTGGTTTGATTTGGGTTCCTCCTTAGGGCTGGCTGCTTAACAAAGAGGTTATTAATAACCAGTTAAGGCTCAGCTCACGTCACGCCTTCCTCTGGAAGTGTGGCGAGAGCGGTTCCTCCTTCGGCCCCGAACCCACCCCGCTCCCTCGGCCAGCTCAGCCCTGCTGCAGCCGGGTGGAGGAGTCTGTGGGGTGGGGGAAGGTTTGGGCTGCTGGAGGTGGCAAGTGCCTGGAGGACACTTCCCAGGCAGGGATGGACAGTGCAGAGGTGACCCAAGGCATGACCAGGCAGTGGTGGCTCCCTGTGGATGAGCAGAAGAGGAGCCTGAAGTGGTGGGTCTCTGGTTGGTGCCAGTCAGCCATGGGGCCAGCGGGCCAGTGACCAGAGGGAGGAGGCTCATTCACCTAAGTGCTTCCTCGGGCTGAGGATGTTGCATGATGCTGTGTCCCTGGCCAGGCGGTGAGGAGGAGGAGCAGGCAGGCTGCTGGAGTGGGGCCGGCTGGGCTAATTCACCGAGCGCCGGATGCGCTGCAGAACCCAAGAGAATCCGGGCACTGTGCTCCTCCTGAAGCTGCCTATTCAGGGGAGAGATGGGGAAGACAAGAGGGAGGAAGCGGAGGGAAGACGGAGCACTGAAGGCCTCTGTGTCTGCCAGGGGACGGATGCAGGTGCAGCTGTGGGGTCCCTGGATGCTCCGCACAGCCCTTTCCTGCGAGGAAGGAGGAGATGCCCTCGAGTCCCTGCCGGAGCCCCCAGCTCTGCTTTTTCACTCTGATTTATTTCTGCCGCTGAAGTCTCCGGTGCCGCCTTTTTATTTCCCTATAGAGCTGGGCAGGTCTGTGTGGATTCTCTGAGGTCTAATATAGGATTGAGCTGTTCCTCACGATTATGCCCTCTCCTCCCCTCCCCAGCCGCTCATCTTCAGGAAAGGTTTAGATATGAAGTAGCTGTGAAAGCTCTGCCCAGCCAGTTGTCAGCTGGGTCTCAAGTGAGCAAAGAGCCTCAAAGGAGACTCCACAGGTGTGGCCCCACAAGTACTACTGTGTCTGCTTCCCTTCTTGGGAAAACCAGACTGAATCACAGAACATTTGGGATTGGAAGGGACCTTGCAAGATATCCAGTCCCATCCCCCTGCCACAGCAGGATCCAGTCGCCAGGAGGGTTTGAAATGTCTCCAGAGAAGGAGACTCCACAACAACCCTGGGCAGCCCCTTCCTATCTTCTTCCAGTGTCATCCTCACTGGCAAGAAGGTCCTTCTCACATTGATGTGGAACCTCCTCTGGTCCAGCTCACACCCGCTGCCCCTTGTCCTATCACTGAGTGCCCCTGAGCAGAGCCTGGCTCCATCCTCCTGACACCCACCCTTCACATATCGATTAACATCCATGGGGTCACCCCTCAGTCTCCTTTTTTCCCAGCTCAAGAGCCCCAGCTCCCTCAGCCTTTCCCCATCAGGGAGATGCTCCCCTCCTTTCATCATCCCTGTGGCTCTGTGCTGGGCTCTCTCCAGCAGCTCTGTGTCCTCTTGGACCTGAGGGGCCCACAACTGGACACAACATTCCAGATGTGGTCTCAGCAGGGCAGAGCAGAGGGGGAGGAGAATCTCTCTTAACCACCCCTCTTCTGATGCACCCCAGGATGCCATTGGCCTTCTTGGCCACTGGGCTCATTGCTGACTCCTGTCCATCCTGCTGGCCAAGCAGGACCCTGAAGTCCCTTTCTCCTCTGCTGCTCTCCAACAGGTCAGTCCCCACCCTATCCTGGTCCCTGGAGTTGTTCTTGCCCAGTTGCCACACTCTACCCTGCCCTGGTTCTAGTTCATTCAGTGTCTCCCTGCCCAGCTCTCCAGCCTGTCCAGGTCCTGCTGATGGCAGCCCAGCCTGCTGTCACTGTTCTGGTGGCACAGGGCTCTCTGTCATCTCCCTGAGTGGTCCTTTTGCCTGCACAAAGCAAGAGGGAAGAGCGAGTGAAGGTTTTTTTGGGAAGACCATGAGCAACCTCATGGATGTTTCCGTGTTGGACTGTGATCTCTGTCACATCAGCTGTGGAAATCCAGGGTCATCCCAGTGATCTCCAGGTATCTACTGGTGTCAACGAGAGCAGGGTCTGGTGATGTTCTTGCTTTACGCCTGCCTTGGCTGACACCGTGTGCAGCCCTCCAGGGCAGTTCTTCACTTTCAGTGCAAAGTTGAGGCTCTGTTTGCTTTGGGAATCTCCCCACAGTGCTGGAAACCACAGTGTTTGCCTCAATGAATGAAGCTGGGAGAGCCCTAGCAAACTGGGGACCGGGGCCACCTCCCCATGAAACTGATGGCAAAGGAACATCGTGGCTGGGCTCAGGGGTAAGGCAGCAGCGTTAGCTCTGGTAACAAAACCCTTTCCTGTGTAGGTAGGCGGGTGGGTGGATGGATGAGGCGCTCGCAGTACCTAGCAGAGCGAGGCGCAGCCGCGTGTCGGTGTTTACACGACGCGTTCCTTTCAGCACGCTTCTGAAATGCAGATTTGCTGCCTTCCTTCCCTCTCTCCCTCCTTCCTTCCCCCTCTTCCTTTCTCAGGCTGAAAGAGGAACTGGGTTTGGGGTTTGCTGGCGTTTGGGGTTTGCTGGGGAGCTGTGGCTGGCTGATAGCGTTGGTCACCGCCGGCTTTGCGTGTCCGAGCACGTCGCCGACACCCGGAGCTACCGATGAGGTGCCAGCAGGGTGTAACTGTGGGTTATAGCAATTTCTCATCGTGATATTTCCCTGCTGTGCTGGAGAAGCATTTTGGAGGAGGTTCCTGAATGCATCATGTCAAGTGACCCCACTGGTCCTCCCTACTGCGGGAACTGGGATTTCAACCTCTCTGGAATTGCCTGGGAGCAGGGGGTTGGTGGCACCGGATTCCTTGCAAGGGCTCAGATGAGCCATTAGGGCAGAGTTTGATGTGGGGTGAGCTCCAGTTCCAGGTGGATCAGGCAGAGCAGAGGGTGGTGGTCAGGAGAGTGGGACTGGCTGCTGCCCTTTGCCAGCAGCGACGTGGAGGAAGAGGAAGCACTTTGCATGGCTGGAGGAGCTCAGGTGACTGCAAGGACTGAGTGCACCGGGCACAAAGGACTGGAGTCACCTCTGGAAGACCCCCAAAGGCAGCTGAGGAAAGGGATACAGCCCCTCTCCAGCCTGGGCAATGCTGTTTCATCTCTCTGTAGACCAGGACATTGACTGGAGGTCTGCAGCCCAAGCTGCTTCCTCAGCTGGGATGAGCCACGCAGCCTCCAGCGGTTTGCAGCTGCCCTGTTCTTGGCTCCCCAGGGCAGAGCCAGTTGCTGGCTGAGTAAATCACTTCAGCCTGTGTTTCAATCTGCCTGTGTGGGCTGGGCTCTGAGCACCCCTGGGTGCTGAAGGGCTTACGAAGCAACCACCTGCCTACAAGGCTTAGCAGCGGCATTAGCCTTGAGGGTGTGAAACACCCCAGTTAATGGAGAGTCTAGGAGAAAAACATACTGGGAAGGAGCTTTCTGAGAAACCCAGGACAGCCTGTTCAGGGAGCTCAGAAACAGCTCTTGGCCTCTGCTCTCAATGATGAAACACCTGGAGGTTTGAGGTGTCTGGGAAGAACATCCATCCTGCTTAAAACTCAGGCAGGATCCCAACACCAGTAGACAGTGAAGGAGGACAAGGAAGTGGGAGATTGGGGGGGGGGGGCATCTCTTGAGCCAGAGTTAGGTCTGTGAGATGCTTCTTCAAAGAGGAGCCCGTGAATGAGAGCTGCTCTAGTTTCCTGACTGCCCCCAGGGTTCTGATGTTGGAGCAAAACAGAAGGTCCTGCCCTACCCAGAGGGAAAACACTGGAGTCTCAGGTCTCCTTACGGGAACCCAGTGCAAACTGGAAAGCTGAAGCAGGCTCCTTGCAACGTGCCTTGAAATGAAGGGTTTGAGCTGAGTAAGAGAGCAAGATGTCAGTCAATTCTCTTTTGAGGGTCAGGCTGGTGGCTTCAGCAGAAGAAACCATCTGCTGGGTGCAGGCTAAGGTCCTGCTGAGTGCCAATTGTGGCTGTGCAGGTGTCTCAAGCTGTTCTTCCAGCCCACTGGTGACAGATACAGGGTTTGCAATACATCAGGCACTTTAGGCTTATTTGGCTTCCAGTTGGGTTGTTCGGTTTGCACGTCCCACCGAAAGCAACACTCAGGGTTGCTGAGACCCAGTGTGGCTGCACCGTGGTCTTCGCCCTCCTGCTGCCCACCCCAACATGCTCTGAGTGATGTGTGAGCACAGAAAGAGGCTTCTTGAGGTGCCAGCAGTGTGCCCAGGTGGCTGAGAAGGCCAATGGCATCCTGGTCTGCATCAACAATAGTGTGGCCAGGAGGAGCCAAGGAGGTGATCCTGCCCCTACACTCAGCCCTGGTGAGGCTGCACCTTGAGTACCGGGGGAGTTTGGGCACCGCAGTGCAGGAAAGGACATCAAGGGTCAGAGAAGGGCAGCTGGGCTGGTCAGGGGTCTGGAGAACACGGCTGATGGGGAGAGGCTGAGGGAGTTGGGGCTGTTCAGCCTGGAGAAGAGGAGGCTGAACGGAGACCTCACTGCTCTCTACAGCTACCTGAAGTGAACAAGGGGTTGGCCTCTTCTCCCTAGGGACTAGTGACAGGACCAGGGGACATGGGGTCAGGTTGTGCCAGGGATCTGAGGAAAAACTTCTTCCCAGAAAGAGTGGGGATGCCTTGGAAGAGGCTGTCCAGGGAGGAGGTGGAGGTACCATCCCTGGAGGGGTTCAACCAACAGGCAGCCAAGGTGTTGGAGGAGATGGGTCAGTGGTTGGGGGTTGTAAGGAGGATGGTTGGACTTGGATGATCTTGAAGGCCTTTTCCAACCTTGATGAGTCGATGACTTTATGAAAACAGGAAACCTACAGTCTGCAGCAGCTTGTTTCACAGTTATTCTTGAGGGATGTTGAGGCTGTTGTGCTTTGTGCCCCAGAAGAAACCGGGCTGCGCGCAGCCGGTTCCCAGCAGCGCCGGCAGTTGCCTTTTACCTCCTCTGATCACAGAGGTGTTTGATTTCTAAAGATCAGAAGGAAACAGATTCCTGGGCTCCCTGACCTTGTGAGCACTACGGGAAGTCAATCCTGTATTTCTCCATCTCATTAAGCCCCTAAGAATGTGGAAGCTCATAGCTGTATTAATTACAGCCAATTATAACCTGCTTGACTAGCCAAGGCGCTCAAATGGCTACTGAAACCTGCTGTCCTTGAAGACGGACACTTCTTCAATCAAGGAAACCTAGTTTTGAGGAGCAGTTGTGCAGCAGGAGCAGCTTGGTTGGATAATATAAGAACTGACTGTATTTCTGAGACATCCCTGCCCGCAGTGCTGAGCAGTTTGGTTGGTTGGTGGACTCCTGGTGGCTGGAATCTCCACCAGCCCAGCTGGTGAATTCTTTAACCTGCTCTTTGGTGACCTGGGGACTGTGCACTTCCAGCTCTGTTTTAGGGTCTTTATCATTCTGAGAACCCAGGGGAACGGAGGATGAGGGGCTCTTTGTGATGGGGCAGCGACAACAAGCTGGTAGTCACCACCGGCAAGCTGGTAGCCACCACTGGCAAGGCAGATATGGAAGCTGTAATGAGATTTGTGAGCCCTGGGAACGGAGGAAGTCGCTTGCAGAAGTGGGAATAGGAAACCTCGAAATTGGGCCAAGTAATTAAGCAACTGGCTGGGTGCTGTGTGAACACGAACTGAACAGACAGCCCTCAGTTCTCATCTGCCAAGGGGAAAATCTCACCAGCTTCTCAGCCGCGATGATCAGGGATGTGGCAGCACCGTGTCGCTGATCCTTTGGTTTAAAAGAGCTCAAAATGCCTGGAGGATCCAGCACATAGAATCATCAGCATTGGAAAAGACCATCAAGTCCAACCGTCCACCCTACAACCCCCAAGCACTAACCCACCTCCTCAAACGCCCTGGCTGCCTGGTTGTCAAACCCCTCTCAGGGATGGTGCCTCCACCCCTCCCTGGGCAGCCTGTTCTAAGGGCTCCCCACTGTTCCTGGGAAGAAGTTTTTCCTAAGATCCAGTCTGAACCTCCTCTGGTGCAAGAGACCCCCTCTACCCAGCTTCATTCTCAGGGCTATAAGCTGATGTGGCTTTCCAGGCAGCGTGTGCAGCTAACCATGGCTTACCCTTGGGTGCTCCAGGGCACCAGAGGTCCTGTTGACCTGTGCAACCATCACAGTGTGTGGTACAATAAAGCCTGTTCCTTGGTACCCCTGAGTCACTCCAGGTAAGCAGCAGATGACTTGCTGCTCCCACCTCTTGTGGGCAAGGCACTGCTTTCCTCATGAAGCTCTTTGTGTTTGAGTCTACCGTGTCCTCTGAGCATGGTGACCACTGCTTGGTTGTCGTCTACACCTCACCCTGGCCTCTGCTTTCTGTTGCTGTACAGAGTCATTCCCCTCCTTCTCCAGCCAGATAGGACCAGCTTAAACCACTGTTTAAGGAGATCTCCATTTCCAGATGATGCTACAGAGCCTCTCTTGTTCTCCTGATAGTCCCTTATCTGAGACCCACGGGGCGGTTTCCCTCAAGGTGAGAAACAGTTGGGAGGAGTGAAGATAATCTCTGGCCTCATGAGATCCTTGTGCAACAACACAACTCATCCTGCAGTTTGACTGTTGTTTGGAAGCCTTGATTGGTCTGAGGAGGGGCCTGGGGTGAAAGGGAGGGTCTGACATTCTTTGGGTGGCTGCAGGAGTGATGAAGAGGAACTCTGATGGGTGACATAGTCCATCAGCTCCTTCCTGGCAGGAAGTCCTCTCGTCATGGCAAGGAGGAAGTTAAGAGAGATCATATTGTGCCAGCTGCTAGGGGATCCGTGTCCTTCAGCGTGGGCTCGGACTTCACAGACTCACAGAACAGTAGGGATTGGAAGGGACCTTGAAAGATCATCCAACCCAATCCCCCAGCCACAGCAGGATCCCCTAGACCAAGTCACACAGGAACATTGGTGACTTGCTTTGAGGACCCAGAGGGCAACACTGAGCCAGACCTGATGGTGAATACCCTGGGCCAGAGTCTGCCACTCAAAACCCATCCAGATGGTCCCCATGGATGAGGGCTCCCAGTCTGGGAGCAACTGGCAAACCCTGGCTCTTTAGGTCCAACGTGCTGATTGATTTCTTGGATGAGAAAAACACCTCCACACCAGTCAGCAGGGCTTTGTAGTGGCCCTGTGCCCTCCTTTCTGCTGATGTGGGTGCTCAGCTCACCCTCTGGTGAGCTGGTTCAGGCAGCTAAAGCGTCCGAGAGGCAACCCCCACCCCTTCAAAAGTGATTAATCATCACCATAGATGGTATGAGCTGGTGTTGGTGGCAGGGAGGGAGTGGGAATGGGCGGTGGAGGAAGGGCAGGAACCACAACACCATGACTTAGGTCAATTAAAGCTGTTGTGGAATTTCCCCCTGGGGCTTGAAGTGGGATTGAACCTAAGCAACAGCAGCAGCCTTGGCTTCTCGCTGTGGTGTGGGGGAGAAGCTGCATCTCCAGAGCAATGAGGAGAAAGGAACGAGGGAAGGTGCCCGCAGATGAGGACGGGCTCTACCTTCTAAAGAAAACACAACGCTCGGTAATTCCTAGAACCAAGCACATTGCAAACGTCACCGGCACGGCATATTCATTCTGAGAAGCCCAGAATGTGCTGGGCTTGCGTTCTCCACCGCTCTTTCTCTCTCTCTCTCCTCTTTTCATGAATCTGCTAACGTGGCCAGAACAGGTCTGCTTGGAAAGCCCGTGTTAGAGGTTTATTAATTGAGAGCTTGTCAAAGCGCAGCGTTCGCCTTGGAAACGGCTCTACGGGTTTGCCTGCATCGCAAACGAACCCAAAGCCCTCACGCTGGCCGTGAGCGAGCTCAGCTCTGATTAAATGAGCTTGGGTCGATTCTAGCTGAGCTCAGGTAGGACAGGCTCGCTGGGCTGGGCTCTCCTCACTCCTCATCCTACTGATTTTGCTCCTCTTAAAGACGATTGAAGAAATAACCAAACCCAGATGAAATATGGTGGGAAGGAAACTTATATTCTGGGTCTCTTTGATGGATCCTGTGTGTGGGGTGGGGGGTGCTGCAGACCCTGGGGATCTGTGTCTAATCAAGGCAGACAAGAGTAAGGAACTTCCTCCCAGTGAGGGTGACAGAGCACTGGAAGGGGCTGCCCAGGGGGTTGTGGAGTCTCCTTGTCTGTAGATGTTTAAAACCCACCTGGACATGTTCCTGTGTGACTGGATCTAGGGGATCCTGCTGTGGTAGGGGGATGGGACTGGATGATCTTTGGAGGTCCCTTCCAATCCCTAATGACTGGATCTAGGGGATCCTGCTGTGGCA
>JAOXOE010031737.1:0-11669 GCA_028565055.1 Phoeniculus purpureus
CTTCCCTTCCCTCCCCTCCACCACAGACCCCCGACACGCCCTCAGCCGAGAGGACCCTCCCTCTTCCCCCCCACACACACCGCAACCCCGCCCTTTTCTGGGCGGGCGGGGTCAGGGCCGGGGCCGCCCTCACGGCGGCGGCGGCGGAAGGGGCGGTCGCAGGTGGCCGCGGCGTGGTGCAGCCATGGGCCGCAACAAGAAGAAAAAGAAGGGCCCGGGCGGCCGTGAGGGGCGGCTGGTGGTGACTTTCGACGAGGAAAGGCGGAGGTGAGGCCGGTCAGACCCCGGGGTGGGGTCAGGAGGGAGGGGAGCACCCGACGCTGAGGTGGGGGGTGTTCTGTGGGGCAGGGAGTACCTGACCGGCTTCCACAAGCGGAAGGTGGAGCGGAGGAAAGCGGCGCTGGAGGAGATCAAACGGAAACTGAAGGAAGAGCAGAGGAAGATGAAGGAGGAGGTACCCTGCCAGCACCTCCGTGGGAGAGGGTTGCGGGGTGTCGGGGCCGTGCCGGGCCTAGGGTGGGCCTAGGATGGGCGGCTGGAGCGGTACCGGCGCCCAGTGACCCCGTGGGGCCCTTGCAGAGCCCACGCAGTGACCCGTTTCCCCCCTGCAGCGGCACCAGGAGTACCTGAAGATGCTGAGCGAGAGGGAGGAGGCGCTCGGTATGTGCTGTGAGAGGGGTGGGAGGTGGTTGCCCGTGATCCCACACCTTTGGTTAGAGCAGGGGTGCTTGAACAAGGAATGATAGGGTAGGAAGGGACTTCTAGAGACCCAGTCCATTTACAACAAGCAGGGACATCACTAACTAGAACAGACTGCCCAGAGCCCCATCAAGCCGCACCTTGAATGTCTCCTGGGACAGGGCTTCAGCCACATCTCTAGGCAGCCTGTTTCAGTGATCCACCACCCTCAGATAAAACAACTTTGTCCTGATGTCCAGCCTAAATCATCCCACGGGATTGAGTCTTCACGCCTCAGCCTGAGCAGTGACCCCTGCAGTCTTCTGCGCCAGGTGAAAGGAGGGGTTGGTTGGGTTATACAGAAAAGATCAGGCAAGAGGACATCTCCAAAGTGTTACTAGGTCCTCTCTGCTGGGAGAAGGAGCTTACTCTTAATGGTAGTGCTGATGTTCAAGCCCCTCTGCCTTTTAGCCCTGCATGGAAAGGCTAGGTCTGCCACCTCAGCTTGACAATACAGGAACAAGCCACTATGCCTTACAAAAAGTTGTGTGCTTTGCTTGGTGACAGTGGACCGGGTTGCCCAAGGAGTTTGTGAATGCTCTATTCAGGTTGGATGGGGCTTTGCGCAACCTAGTCTAGTGGGAGATGTCTTTGACCATAGCAGAGTGGTTGGAACTAGATGATCTTCAGAATCCCTTTTAACTCAAACCATTCTGTGAATCTTGTCTCACCAGATGAAGCTGATGAACTGGAACACCTGGTGACAGCACGGACAGAGTCTGTGAACATTGACCATCCAAACCACATTGTGACAGTGACCACCATCAGTGACCTAGACCTCTCAGGGGCACGCCAGCTGGGACTGACCACCCCTGTGGTAAACCCTCTTGCTGTCTCTCTGGTTTTATTGGCTGTTAACATTGATGGTTCTGGATAGGTAGGACTGATACTCCCTGAACATGCCCAAAGACTTGCAGCTGTCTGGGAGCAGGCATGAAAAGGCTAACTAAAGCTTTCATATTCTTCCCCAACTTTTGGCTGGCCTCTAAAGAGGAAGAAATGTCTTATGCAAAAGCTCACTCCAAATCTCCCTTGAATCCTTAGCTAGTCATATCTGACCTTACAGAAGTGAAAAGTATCACAGGGCTGGATAGGGGAAAATAAAGTCTTTTAAAAGCCAGTACAGCACAACTTGAGGGTAACATGTGCTATCCTCAGTCTTCTTCATGGACACAGACCTGCTGGAGAGTGTCCAGTGCAAAGCCACAAAGATGATGGAGTGGAACATCTCCCTGATGAGTAAAGGCTGAGGGAGCTGGGTCTCTTGAGCTTAGAAGAAAGGAGACTGAGGGGTTGACCCCATTAGTGCTTATAAATATGGAAAGGGCAGGTGTCTCGAGGACGGAGCCAGGCTCTGCTCAGTGTCATCCAATGTTAGGACAAGAGGCAATGGGTGTAAGCTGGAATGTAGGAGGTTCCACATTAATCTGAGAAGGAATTTCTTCCAGTGAGGGTGACAGAGCACTGGAACGGGCTGCCCAGGGAAGTTGTGGAGTCTCCTTCACTGGAGACGTTTAAAACCCACCTGGACATGTTCCTGTGTGATTGGATCTAGGTGATCCTGCTGTGGCTGGGGGAGTTTGACTAGATGATCCTTTGAGGTCTCTTCTGATGTTCTGTGATTGTGTCCAGGAAAAATAACTATTCCTGTGAGGAGGGATTTCCCATGCTTGTATCACAAATAAGGAAACAATTTGTTATTAGTTGTGGTTGCTTTTTCTCCTCAAATATTGTAACTGATTCTCATTTGTTTCATAGAGGCATTCAGGCACTGGCTGACTTTATCCTTTTGATTCTCATGACTTGTGATTGGATTTGAGCACCTAGGGAAAGTATCTGTTTTGGCAGTTAACATTTGTAAGGTCTTTGTCTAATCTGAAAATCTACTTAAAGATGTTTTGATAGTAATTTAATGAAAAATGCAAACTTCAGGTCTTACTTTAGACTTTGGTTGCAGGGCCATTAAGATCACGCTGAAGTTATTGGATCTTAGGGCAGATTGCTGTAGGACTTCTCAATGATTGTCCCTTTTTGAGGGACAGCAATAAGAAGCCTTGAGATTTGGACTGCAAGATATATGCAGAATTAAAAAAACTTCGTCTGTGAACAGTCTGTTCCCAAAACAAGATGAAATCAAGAAAGCGGTAGAAATACTCAGGAGTCACAAAACTCAGTTTTAATGTGTCTATGAGGTTTTTTCTTCTTACTCTCCTAAGGAGAAAACTGATGAAACTGAAGAAGAGAAAGGAGAAGAGGTGGTGAACAAGCCCATAATAGCAATGCCCAAGAAGGCCAGAAACCCATTTCTGTCTGAAAAGTATGTATGAAGTCATTCAGTTCTTTGTTGCTAGCCTGTGCATGCTCTTCTGGAGTTTTCTGCGGCCAGGCTGCGGATCTCCCGATGCAGGGAGGGGACTGTGCTGCCTCGGTGCTGGTGGACAGGGGCCAGCAGAGGGCACTTGCAGAGCACAGTCCTAACTGTTATGCTCCATTCCCGTCACGTTGATCTTGGCTGACAGCGGCAGCAGCAGAAAGAGGAGGATGGTGCAGGGCAGGCTTTGTCTTGAACTGTTTATAATCCTCCTTCTCCACAGATAATGAAGGGAAGGCTGTATTTGAACTGGCTGAGTATGAGCCAGCATTGTGCTCAGGTGGCCCAGAAGGCCAATGACATCCTTGCGTGTATGAGGAATAGTGTGGCCAGCAGGGCTAGGGATGTCATTCTTCCCCTGTACCGAGTAGTGGGGAGGCCTCCCCTCGGATTCTGGGGGCAGTTCTGGGCCCCTCCCTTCAAGAAAGAGGTTTTGGGGCTAGAATGTGTCGAGAGGAGCAACAAGTCTGGAGGGAGAGTCTGAGGAGAGGCTGAGGGAGCTGGGGTTGTTTAGCCTGGAGAAGAGGAGACTCAGGGGGGACTTTCTCCCTCGCTACAACTACCTGAAGGGAGGTTGTACTCAGGTGGAGGTCAGATTCTTCTCCCAGGCAACTAGTAACAGGATGAGAGGGCAGGGCCTGAAGCTGTGCCAGGGGAGGGTTAGGTTGGATATTAGGAAGCTCTTCCTCAGGGAAAGGGTGATCAGACATTGGAATGGACTGCCCAGGACAGTGGTAGAGTCCCAATCCCTGAAGGTGTTTAAGGACAGATTGGCTGTGGCCCTTAGTGCCCTGGTCTGGGTGATGTGGTGATGTTAGGTCATGGGCTAGACTTGATCTCAGTAGTCTTTTTCCAGCCTCAGTAATTCTGTGATTCTGTAATTCTGCAAGGTGCTGCAAAGTTTTTTTTCCTCTAGGACTGAAGGTCAGAAGACTCTGCAGTGTAAAACATTGGCATTTTCCATGTTTTTCCGTGTCCAGGATTTATGGCTGTTTTGGAGATGTGGAGAGTTACTAAACTCTGTGGTGGCTGGGCAACCCACTGCTCTGGGAATTCATTTTAGTTGTTACTGCACCTGTGGACTTGCAGGTCCACCGTGTCAGGATGATGCACAGCAGAGCTCCTCTGGGGCTTGCCGTGGCTGGCATTTGTTCCTGCTGGGCCACACAGGGCTCTCCCATTGTTGTTACCTTGTCTTGTTCCTGCAGACTTTAGTCCCCAAACATTTTATGTCTCTGCTCTGCACAGGATCTCTGCTCTTACTGCCACACTGCACATGCACAGCCAGAAAAAAACAAAAGGAAAGAGACCCCAACGTGGGCAAGGCCCACGCAAGAAAATCCAGAAATCCAGCACAGGGCGAACCACCAAGACACAGCGACGGAGGCTGACGGGCAAAATGGGACGTGACCAAGATTAATGGAGAGTATCAAGGCTCAAACCAGTGTCTGGGACAGTGCTCCGCATCCAGCCTGCTCCTTTTTGGGCGCCTTCACTTGGCCTTGCTTACTTGGCTCTCTGACCAGCAGCAAGCCCTGTTTGGTGTTTGTCTCATCTCCTGAACGCTGGCCAGAACGATTAAGCGTTCTACCCGCTTATTTCTGCAGTGATCTCCAGCCAAGTGCCTGGGTGCCAGCGAGTCTCTAAAACCCTCTGCTGGGGATCACATTCTGTGTCTGGCGTAATCCTTCTGTCCTTGGGCCTCCCCTTCCAGAGCTGATTCTTGGCTTTATCAAGGGAGAGGATTTGGGCCAGAGTGCAGCAGGCATGTTATCAGGACAGTTTATGAGACTTGGAGGAGCTTTGCTTCCACTCATGCATCAATACTCTGGCATTTCTGCTGTGCAGTAAATCCTCCTGTGGAGGTACAGTGTCATCTTGTCTCATGTTTCTTCTCCGGTGCCATACCTGAACAAAGGGGTAATCCTTACTTGGTACCTATGTCAGTTGAAATGTGTTAACTGGTGAATAAATCTTTATGAAGTCATTTTCCTAAGAAAAACACAAATATTTGCTACTTATTTAGAACATAACAGCAACTGTGCTAAGGCCAGTACCAGCTGGAAAGGGGAAAGGTGATCCGTAGTGCATAAAGGAGACTGAAATCCACTGGTGCTTGGGAAGTGAAATAGCTAGGAGCTATTTCTGTGGTGACACAGAGCCAGCCAGAGCAGGAATGGCTCATTCCTTTGTCTGCTGAATATGCTGATTGTAATTGCGATAGCTCACAGGAGTATGAAGTGCCCTAATGCCCTTGCTCTCTGTGTGTGGTTCTCTGGGAGGGGAGTGGCAGAGGCTGCCCTTTACGTCAGAGCTGCTGCAGTCATCAGCAGGTAATTGCTTTCTTGGGATCTTGGTGCATGTTGGTTTAGCACGGATGTCTTCAGTGGTGAAGGGGTGGAAGAAATCGATGGCTGGGGTTCAGGAACACTAGTGGCAAAACTGTTATTGAATCCTCTGAGGAGGAGAACAAACCTAGGCAGCATGCTGGTTTCTGTCCCCGAGGATCTGTAGGAGATGATGGCTGTTCTGCCTTTCAGCCAGGCCTCCTCCCATGCCACATGTGTACTGCTGAGGAAATGACAAAGGAAGAAAAGGCCTGTGTGGCAGAAACCCACACCAGAAAACTGGCAGCCTGACAGTGGGCAAGCACATGGATTCCTCCTGCCAGAAGTGGGAGGGGAAGTGGTAAACCATAGCCTAAGGCTTCCTGGAGGAACATCAGAGCAATGCTGATGGCCACCAGCCACTGCAGCTAACGGCACCAGCATGATGTATCTCCACCATGTTCTGGAGCATGCACACAGAGATGTTAAGAAGAGCGCTCTTCAGCCTAACGGCAGCTACACAATTTCTGTTAGAGTATCTTCCTCTGGAGGGAATTGGGTGACGTGAGGAGTAGGGTCCTTCTGCACTTCCTTTTCTGAAGAAGGTGAGGAAGTGGTCACTTAGCCCATGTGCCACTGGTGCCTTGTGTGGGGAGTCCTTCAGCACCAACACTGAATAACTTTGGTCGTGTTGTGAAAGCGTGTGGTCTCCTCACCTCCAAAATACTTCTTGTATGATGCCTTAAGGGCCGTTCCAGAAAGCTCAGTGGCTTTAATGTGTGACTGTACCCATCATCCTGTCTCACGTTGGGCTGTTGGGTGTTTCAGAGCTGAAAAAACCAACCTGGAAGCAAAGCCAAATGCTGTTGCTGAACTGGATCTCATCCAAAGTGTCCAAGAGGTGCCACGTGTGAAACACATAGTGTTGTTCTGGTTTGGGAGTTACGTGCTCTAGAGTTATTCTGCAGTTTCTGTGTTTGAGAGGGATGTAGGAGGGAAGGAGAGAGAAGTTCTGTTTGGAGTGGTGTACTGCACCAAGGAGACTGCAGCTTGAAGCTAGAGGAAGCTGATGATACCGTTGGTCCAGGTCACACAGCCGCTTTCCCTTCTCTCAGGGATGTGCTGCCTTGTTGAGCATAGGCAGAAGGTGACATGTACTTGCCTACCCCAGGAGCTTACTCTGGAGCTAGGATGGTTACTGTAATGGAAACATAGTCTGTGGAAACTGCTGAAGATAGAAGTGAGAGAATAGTGGTTAGTGGGGCAATCTAGTTGGAGGCCTGTATGTAGTGGAGTCCCCCAAGGGTTGGTACTGGGACCAGTGCTATTTAATCTATTCATCAATGACTTGGATGAGGGATTAGAGAGCACTGTCAGCAAGTTTGCTGATGACACAAAGCTGGGAAAAGTGGCTGACACCCTAGGCAGGCTGTGCTGCCATTCAGTGGGACCTGGACAGGCTGGAGAGCTGGGCAGGAAGACATTGAATGAACTATAACAAAGACAAGCGTAGAGTCTGGCGTCTGGGCAAGACCAACCCCAGGTACAGTATAGGTTGAGGACTGACCTGTTGGAGAGCAGCGTAGGAGGAAGGAATCTGAGGGTGGTGGTGGACAGTAAGATGACTATGAGCCAGCAGTGTGCCCTAGTGGCCAAGAAGGCAAATGGCATCCTGGGGTGGATCAGAAGGGAGGGAAGTAGTAGATGCAGAGAGGTTCTCCTCCCTCTCTACTCTGCCTTGGTGAGACCACAACTGGAATCTTGTGTCCAGTTCTGGGCCCCTCAGTTCCAGAAGGACACAGAACTGCTGGAGAGACACCACTGTGGAGCAATGGAGATTATGAAGGGAGTGGAGCATCTCCCTGCTGATGAAAGGCTGAGGGAGCTGGGTCTCTTTAGCTTGGAAAAAAGGAGACGGAGGGGTGACCCCATAAATGTTGATCAATATGTGAAGGGTGGGTGTCAGGAGGATGGAGCTAGGCTCTGCTCAGTGGCATCCAGTGATAGGACAAGAAGCAATGGGTGTGAGCTAGAACAGAGGAGGTTCCATATCAGTAAGGGAAGTAACTTCCTCATGGTGAAGGTAACAGAGCCTTGGCTGCCCGTGGGGGTTGTGGAGTCTCCTTCTCTGGAAGTGTTTAAAACCTGCCTGGATATGTTCCTGTGCAGCTGGATCTAGGGGATCCTGCTGTGTCAGGGGGATTGGACTTAGATGGTCTTTGGAGGCCCCTTCCAATCCCTAATGTTCTGTGATTCTGTGTTATCAGAGTGGAGTTGTTTTTCTCTCTTGTTTGTCAGCTCCGGTAAGATTTTCCCCTTCTGCACTCCAAATAGTGAGCTAAAAGATTAAGCAGATTTTACTACAACAGATAATCCTTTTTAAAGGATCAGTAAACAACAGCCCATGTGATCTTGTATGAAACAAGGGAATTTAAAGAACTCCAGTCTTTAAGTTTGTTCATTGAAAGTAGAGTTGAAATAATTACCTGTTAAAAAAAAAACACAAAAAAACAAACCAACAACAACAAGAACAAAAACCTTTTATGCAGTGCAGAGATTAAATTCTACTGCCAGTAGTTTACACTGCCTGGTAACTTCAGTATTTTCAAAACCTGTAGAGTAAAAAAAAGACCCTAGTGAAACACAGTTCTTTACACCAGTAAATTTAAAGAACTCAATTTTGATATGTTGAGTTTTATGTGGCAGTTTGCTGCTTGAGACTAATGAAGTACTGCTCCCTACAAATGTGAATAGCTTAACTCCCCTTGCTTGGGGAGCTATTACATGAAATAGCTGATGCTGTGCAGAAGTGGTTGGAATGGGTTCTGGTTAAACCCTGAATTTCCTGTATTGCCTTTTGGGGTTTGCATCTGCAAAGGTGGATGTGGCCTTTAGTGCCATGGTCCAGCTGATGAAGTGATGTTAGGTCATAGACTGGACCTGATGGTCTTAGAGATCTTTTCCAGCCTCTGTGATTCTGCTGCCACAGGTATCACAGAATCTTTCAGATTGGAAAAGACCCTTGAGATCATCAAATCCAACTATCAACCCTACTCTACAAGTTCACTCCTAAACCACATCTCCCAATACAAATGTAAGAGACTTTTCAACTCATGTGGGGATGGGGAGTCAACCACCACCCTGGGCAGCCCATCCCAGTGCCTGACCACTCTCTCTGTGAAGAATTTCTTCCTGATGTCCAATCTAACCCTCCCTTGTTGGAGCTTGAAACCCTTCCCTGTGCTTGTGTCACTAATGACCTGTGAGAAGAGACCAGCACCAGCATCTTTACAATGTCACATCTCTACAGTGTCCTTTCCAATAGCTGTAGAGAGCGATGAGTTCTCCCCTTAGCGTCCTCTTCCTCAAAGTAAACAGCTCAAACTCTCTCAATCGCTTGTCATCAGATAGATTTTCCAGACCCTTCCCTGGGTTTGCTGCCTTCCTCTTCACTTTCTGCAGCACCTCGATGTCTCCCTTGTCCTGTGGTGCCCACAACTGGACCCATACTCAATCTCTCTTCATCAGAGTTGTGAGTAGTTAGATACAGAGGAGCTCTGAGCTCAAAATTTTGCCGATTGAGGTAGGACTTCTTTCAGTTTATGAACTGAACTCAGTTGGAGTAGATTTGAGTACATTTTCAGGATCTTGGTTGCACATCTCCTTAATTAAATTTGAATTTACCTTATTTTTCTCAGTTTTAGTGCGTTTCATATATGCAGTTATTCCTACAGCTTTTCAGTCAAAATATGGATCAAGTCTCAGGTTACAGAGTCTTGTTTTTTGTGGGTATAGTGAGTGTTGGCTCTTGTAAGGTGCTTCTGTTAAGCTGCTTTAGGTAGATCAATAAAACTTCCTTTTCTACCTTACCACACCCTTTTTTTCCCTTCCCCCTGCTGCTCGCTGCAACTTATCTAACAGCATCTCGAATCTTATTTTTGATCAGGATTGCAGTTGTAGTGCAGTCACTTATGTAACGTTTCTTCATAAATGACTTCTGCTCAGAAAAGCCGTGAAAAGATTTTGAAGCAAACCATGGTTTTTCTCTTCCTCCTTTTTTTTTTCTGCTTTAAACAGTTGTTAGCCTTCAACAAAGTCTTTTCTCTTTAAACTCACATAAATGCCAGTCAAGCCATTAAACCCTTTTATTAAGGTCTTTGTTGCTAGACCATATTACAATTCTCAGTTTCTATAATGCTGAAAGATGAGACTTCTTACCAAAACAGCAGTGGGTCTTACTGGAGTTTTAGAAAGCCAGCCGTGTCAGAAGGGTGCTTTCTTGTAGCCATAGCACAAAGGTACAGACTTCTGCAATACACAGTATACTTCAAAGTACAGCTTATTATTTATTTAGAGCTAGACATGGCCATGTGAAGTAGAATTTCATCTTATTTGCCTTAAGTGAAGGGTGGGTGTCAGGAGGATGGAGCCAGGCTCTGCTCAGTGTCATCTAGTGATAGGATAAGGGATAATGGGTGTCAGCTGGAACAGAGGAGGTTCCACATAAATGTGAGAAGGAACTTCTTCACAGTGAGAGTGACAGAGCACTGAAACAAGATGCCCAGGGGAGTTGTGGAATCTCTTTCTCTGGAGATGCTTAAAGCTCACCTGGCCATGTTCCTGTGCCACTTGATCTAGGGGGATCCTGCTCTGGTGGGGGGATTGGACTAGATGATCTTTCAAGGTTCATTCCAGTCCCTACTTTTCTGTGATTCTGTGTTAAGCTTGTGCATACAAAATGTCTCCTGACAGAAAGTGTTTCTTATGTTATACAATAAGCAGGGTTATACAACCTGTGTCTTACGAGCTTTAAAAATCCACCTCATTCTTGAATCAACTTGCCTACTCTAGTTGTGGTGAATTATTACTTTTAAATTGTTATCGCCCTGTTTTGAAGCTCTGGGCTTCTGCAGGCATAGCAGTTCTTGGACACTCTGTTTTCTTTATTGTCTTTTCAAAATGCTCTCAGTTCTGATGAAATTACAGAATCACAGAGCATTAGGGATTGGAAGGGACCTCGAAAGATCATCTAGTCCAATCCCCTTGCCACAGCAGGACCACCTAGACCAAGTCACACAGGAACTCCTCTCCATTTGTTGTGTACGATGATTGCTTGATGTGATGGTACAACCCTCTAAATTTTGCGAAGACATTCCTAAGCAGTTCTTTGGTCTGCATGAATCCAGACGTTCTTGACTATGGGCATGGGGATTAGTTATGGGCTTTGACAGGCTCTCAAACCTGCGCAGAAATGGCAGTGCTCCACGTTCGCGTTTGGCATTCGGTCAGGATGTTCTATAGGTTTCTTCAGGCTTGCTTTGTTTATTCTGTTTGTTACCAGATATTTACCTAATAATCTATGTTGTGAAAGTGGTGGGTCAACACCACATGGGTCAACTCAAACTTCTTCACAACAGCATGCTTCCTAGGAGCATAGTGTGAGCACGCAGTTAACGTTTCATGAGTAAGAATGACTGTTTTTATTGCATCTCTATTTTTGAACTGGAGCCCTCATTTCTGGGGGTGTTATTCAGGAATCTGCCTGTCAAGCATGATGAAAGAGACGGTGGTTGAAAGGAAGGGACCAGGAGAGGTCAAACTTGTTCTCTGAATGTCATCACTGCAAGAACCAGTCACTTATGCTGCTTTCTGGCTAACTTCTGAATCACAGAACATTAGGGATTGGAAGGGACCTCGAAAGATGGTCCAGTCCAATCCCCCTGCCACAGCAGGATCACCTGGATAAAGTCTCACAGGAACATGTCCAGACACTGATGAGGTACACCAGGCTGTGGTTTGCTTTTCCTGAAGCTTAACAATGGGCCAGGTGGCTTTGTAACTTTGGGAAGTTGCTTCCGTTTTGCCTGTGTGTGTTGATATTAAATATATTACAAGGTATTGCACCAGAAACACTTAGGCCTGTTGGAATTTGGCTCTGTAACTGCGAGGGAGGAAGTAGCAGCAGAGGTATTGGCAGTTCGATGTGTCAGGTACCAATGCCATTTGCAGTACATGTCCAGTAGAGTTTGAAAAATACCTAGGATGTTATTTTTGCTACTTCAGCCTTTTCAGAGTGATAAACACAAATCGATATTAGTGTTGAAGTCCTATGTAAGACTGAAATAGACACTTTATTATATCATAAAGTACCTGTAATGACTGTCATAAGTAAAAGTCATTGTATGGAAAAAGCTCTTCTATTTGTCTTGAATTTTGACTGTGTGAGTTGCAAT
>JAOXOE010031738.1:0-11669 GCA_028565055.1 Phoeniculus purpureus
GAGCTGTGTGGTAGGGGTTGGACTTGATGATCTATTAGGTCCCTTCCAACCCTGGTAATACTATGATACTATGATACCCAGCTAAAATCTTTGTAAACTGGACTCTTGTGAAATTATCTGCTGCCACACTTTATTATTTGCAAAGTCATTGAAAAATGTTGAGAAACTAAAATTATATAGCTTATTGAAAGAATTGCTTCTGTTTAAAGAGAGATCTTTTGTATACAGCCTTAATTTAAAACTATGGGGTTTCTGAATGCTTTATTATAAAAAATAAACCAGCAAATTATAACTTTCTTAATTAAAATAGTGTTTTCCTCAGTAGAAATTAGTTTTTATGTTAATTAACTAGATTAAGTACATCGCCAGTATTTTTAAGACATTTAAATGCCATTTGGGGGGGAAAAATCCCCACTACCTGAAGTAAATTAAAAAAAATACTTTGGGCTTCTAGATAAACTCTCCTGCATAGGCAGGGACCCCTCACTAGATCAGGTTACTGAGGGCCCCATCCACCTGGCCTTCAACTCTTCCAGGGATAGGGCAGCCACAGCTTCCTTGGGAAACCTGTTCCAGCATCTCACCACCCTCATAGGAAAGAATTGTTCCTCATCTCTAACCTCGATGTCCCCTCTTTCCCCTTGTCCTCTTGCTATGCAGTCATGTAAAAAGCCCTC
The DNA here is from genome assembly GCA_028565055.1 of Phoeniculus purpureus. NCBI lineage: Eukaryota > Metazoa > Chordata > Aves > Bucerotiformes > Phoeniculidae > Phoeniculus > Phoeniculus purpureus. Next base: position 678 of record JAOXOE010031738.1, read on the forward strand.
CCCCAGCTTTCTTGTAATCCCCTTCAGCTATTGGAAAGCTGCTCTGAGGTCACCTGGGAGCCTCCTCTTCTCCAGGCTGAACAACCCCAACTTGCTCAGCCTGTCTTCATAGCGGAGGTGCTCCAGCCCTCTGATGATTTGAGTTGTTCTCCTTTGGACACAGTGCAGGACCTCTATGTCCTTCTTGTGTTGGGGACTGCAGAACTAGACACAGTGCTCCACGTGGGTTCTCACCAGTGCAGAGTAGAGGGGGAGAACCAACTCTCAGTGACAACAAGGGTTAATAGTAAAGGAGGCTTTCAGCCAAGAGGTAAACAGAAAGTAATATGCCTGTATAATGAGAAACACCCCAGTTATATCTGTTAAGCCCAACTACATATCTGCTGTAGTCAGTAATTCATCTTCCAGTTACTGTCTTATAGGTTTCAGCAGAATATGTGGCTGAAGTTCAGTTGCAAGATGTATCATCACAGTAATTTATAATATGCAAGTAGTGTTTATCAGAATATAAATATATAAAAGATAAAACATGCATACAAGAGATAAAACATGCATACAAGAGATAAACCACACAGACAGTTAAGTAAGCTGTGCTGCCTGAAAGCTAAATGTCTTCAGAGAGATGTATTGTGAGGCAAGTAATTTTAAAACACAATAAATGATAATCAGATGAATAAAACAGTTTTAGGCATTGCCATATCTCATACTTTTGCACTGACTTTCACATGTCTAATAAGCAGCTAATTTTTATGCTGATGTGACTTCGGCAGTGAATTGGGAAAGAGGAAGAAACACAGGTCACATGAAAGAGAATTAAATCAACAAGGCAGAAAAGTGAAATAACTGCGTGTGTGACTGTTTAGTGTATTTTTTGGGGAGAAGTGGTTTGGCTTTCTCTTTCATCCCTTCTCTTCCACTCCTCTAATGTCTTATTCCTTTTCAGAAGATAGCAGAAATTCTACTCACTTTTTAAAAGGTAATTTTGACCATTAAGCAATGCTTCGTACCAGATAACGAAAGGTGACTTTGGCGAAATTATGAGTCCTTGGGCACTCCACAGGGGTGCACCTGCTGATGACAGCAGAAAAGGAGAAACTTGATGTACTGATTACCAAACATTTCTTCCTCCTCTCTTTAGGAAACTCAGCTTTTCTTCAGGGAGCACAGGTTCGGTATTGCTCATGAAACATTCGCAGGGTGTTGATAGTCAAGTCAGGTGTCATTTTACACCAGTGTTTCCTACCAGTGTTTCCTTCCTATTCATGCTTGTCAGCAAGTTGTAGTTGATCGCACTTCGTGGCCCAGGTAATCTACATAGCAGTCCAGAGCCCATACAGATGACAAGTCTGATCTTTTATATGGTGCTTTTGAAATCCCAATGGCATTATTAGTGCTGCCAATTGTCTTACCTCTAACCTCAAGAGGACGTAAGTTCCTCTCTCAGGACTGGGAAGAATACACAGTCAGTGTGACGTACTTTCCTTCTTCTTACCTTTTAAGGGGGATTTTGGACAATAGTCTTCAAGAAGGTTTCTCTTTTTTTTTACTGTCTTATTCCTTATGTTTCCTCTAGTCAGGTTCATGGTAGAGGGTTCATTGTGTCTTCCTTTGTATTTACATGTTGGGATGGCTCCAAGGACAGTAGGAATGTTACTGCTGAGTTAGTGGTTAAGAAATCTTTTGTCTGTAGCTGAATTTCATTGTCTGCTTTCTGTCTCAGATGGTGTAACATCTGTGTCTACTCTGGTAGGCTGAATATTACAACAAAACTGAATTCCTGTCTCTCTGATCAGGAATATTATCTTGCACGTAGCTTGGGAATACAACCAGGTCTGAAGCTATCCTTGGATGACATTGATCAGTCAGTGGCTAGGGCGGCTTTCCTTTATTTGAATTTGTCTGTGGTTGGCATGTGGGTTTCACTTTTGGCTGCCAGTTGCCCACCCCCTTATCATGCCTCTCTCAGCTGAGAATCTGACTAATGTAGGCTTAGATATAATTGGAAGTAACTAGTTATTAGCTGAAGTCTTTTCTAGTCATTATGTCATTAAATGTGCTAACTTGGAGATTTTCAGAGGACTCCAAGATATCCTGGTTTTAATCCTCCTATGTAATTGAGTAACCTTTTGCATATCTGTTTGAGACAGAAATGCTAAAGCTCAAATTTCTTTGACTTCAGAGGGCCTAGAAACATATGTGGACTTGAGAAAAATTATTCTTGTCTTGTGGGCTTTTTTTTACTTAAAATAGGTTGGACTTGATGATCTTAGAGGTCTTTGCCAGCCTCGATAATTCAGTGATTCTGTGTTGTCAGCAGTATTTTATGGGGATGTTTGCTGCTGTCCTTTCATGGACATTATCATATGTGCATGGATAAGCGTTTCGCAGAATAACAGAACACTGAGCATTGGAAGGAACCTTGAAAGATCATCTAGTCCAATCCCCCTGCCACAGCAGGATCACCTAGGTCAAACTGCACAGAAACATGTCCAAGTGGGTTTCAAATGTCTCCAGAGAAGTGTTTGTATGGCTTCTATTGAACCTGAGGAACAGAAATAAATATTTACAAATGAAAATGTATGAAAGGAATGATGGTTTAAAATGCCTCTTGGAGTACAACTATAAACTTTAACTATGCTTACCATTCAGATACGCATCAGTCTGCTATGAAGCAGGTTCAGTACAGCCAACGCAGAGGATATAAGTATGTCCCAGGGAGTTCAGTTGTACAGGAGGAGGGATGTCATGAGCAGCCTTTGCATTTCAAAGAACAGCTCTATGTCACTTTTGATAGAGGGTCTTTATAAATAAGGAACAGATTGGAAAAGTTTGTGGAACAAAATGTCTTTGAGGTATATAGTTCCAGTTCAGGGAGGGGTTTTTGTGTTTTTGTTTGTAGTTCAAAAACAAAATTATAAATCATGCCATGAATCTTTTTCTGTGATATAGAAAAAGAAATAATGGCAATGAACTTTTGTACTGTCAGACCATATAATTGAGAGTGAAACCCCAGAATTTCTGAGTTGAGGTGTGTGTCTGATTTCAAGCTGATCTCCACCTACGAAATAGGATGGTGAAGAACCTTAAATGTAACTCTCAACCTCTGACTTTGTAGATTATTTGGTCTGGCTCTAATTGACACAGAACTGTAAATATTGATTCAAGTAAATACAAAGACCTTTAATTTGATCTAGGAAACCAGTTGTATGTAGAATTCACTTGGACTTAATTGTCAGCTTTGATAATGAGATAGATACAATTCCCACCCACCCCCCTTCTTTTTTTTCTTCAAGCCTTATGTAAGTGCACTTCCAGAAACCTCACTCTGTGTTTTGGAACTGAGTAGGGTCCTATTGTCTTTACAGCTGGAGTGGAATTATTTCAGGAGGACTTCTGTTCTGGTTTTTGGCTTAGCTCAACAGGCCAAGAGACTCAATCTCACGGTACTTCTCTGTATGTTTGTACAACAGTAACCGCTGCACATCAAAGTCAATCGCTTCCAAAACTTTGGGGAGAGTTACAGCCAAAACCTTGTTGATATCACAGTAAAGCTATAAGAAAATGAGAAGACACATAGAGCTTCTGCTTTCTCTCAAGTAAAGACACAATTTCAGCTTTTTTATATCAAAAACACGGTTAATAGTTCCTGTACAGCAAAACAGAAATGCTATTTCGTTGTCACAGTTGCTTCTCACGCTATTATTCTGATAGACTGCCTCCTACAAAGTGTCAGTGGTGAGACAAAGAGGGGAAAATGGGAGACACTAGGAAGAGTGGAAGAGTAGTTTGTGAACTTAGAATATTTTAATAAAAAGAGAAACCAGCTCAAATACTATCAAGGATGGAAAGAGCAAACAGGATTATGTAGAGTCAAGGAAAAAGACTGCTGTTACTGAAGAAAAATGAGTTGCATAAAAGCAAATATCTCTGGCCCTTGTGGACTACAACAAATTAGAGATACAGATGCCAAAAAAAAGAAAGAACACTAAGGTAAGTTAATGGCCAGTAAGAAAGTAGTAAGAGATGGGTGGGAACTGGAGTGGAGTGGTCTGCAAATTCAGGAGTTTCTGTAAGGGACACCAGGATGATGCTGGTAAGCCACAGATGAGGAGATGTGTGAAGACTCACTGCTGTCTAACTAGACAGGGCAAGTGGATGGGAAGAAATTTTTCATATTAGCTGTGACAGCAGAAGAGACAAAGATGTAGAAAACACAGCACCCATGAAAAGGGAGTGTTTACAACAAAGGTCGGTTTGAACAGATGGGGAGTGTGGAGGAGGGACTCGGGAGGAAGGCGAGAAACCTCCATGGCATGCTACAAGCTCAGCTTACAGAAGCTACACTGTGTGTGACCCTATAGTTCACTTCATTTCACGATGTTCCCTGCATGCTTTGTGTGGCTTCCAAGTAACACATGACATCAGCAATCTTAATACAAACCACCTGCTTGATATGTTTTATGCTCAAATATGTTTTTCCTAGTCCAAAATATCCAGTGCTGTCTGAAACAGGACTATAATTACTTTTATTTAAATTTACTGAGCTTTGTTAAATAAGTAAGGACAAAAAAATGTGAACTTACATGCTTTAACTACCTTCTGGAATCATCTTAGCTGTTCAGCTTTGTATACTGATAACTGCATCAATTAAAACTAACTTCTGATCTTCCTCTTGGATCTAGTCTACTTCTAGCCATGGTCATTACCTGTGTTTCAAGAATGAGTTAATGACTAGGGAAGTACAGATAGTGAAGTGTCATAGTTCTAGAAATATTCATACACTCCAGAAGGTATCTGTAAGTTTCAGGTCTCCTGGAGTCTTTGAAGTCAGAAAAGAAGCTATGTTCATATATCCCTCAGCACAAGAAAGAAGCCAGTTTGGCCCAGAAAGAATGAGTATCAGCAATTAAACTAGCTGCTTTGAAAAAAAAATCAGTAGCATCACAAAGTCACAAAATCACAGAACATCAGGGATTGGAAGGGACCTCGAAAGTCCATCTAGTCCAATCCCCCTGCCGCAGCAGGATCACCTAGACCAAGTTGCACAGGAACACATCCAGGAGGGTCTTAAACGTCTCCAAAGGAGACTCCACAACCCCCCTGGGCAGCCTGTTCCAATGCTCCATCACCCACACTGTGAAGAAGTTCCTTCTGATATTTATTAGAAATAATTGCTTGGCTGTCCACTGTTTTGTGCCAAAAAGTCTCAGGTTGCGATGTTCCTATCTGTTAAATATTAGCTTAATATCTTTGAGTGCATAATGATCCTTAAGGACAATTCTTTTTCCCCTGGGCAGCTTTGGAAAGTTTATTCCAGATTTTGATTACCTGTGATAGAAGTTCACAAACTTTTCAGTACTGAAGAATATAGGACTTCTCTTTTTAAAGAAGCCTAAATTTTCATTACAACGTCATAGCCAGAAGTCAGAGCTCCTTCCTGTGGCTCCCTTGCTTTGCAGTTGAATCTGTTATTAGTGATTGAAGAATACTTGCCTTAAGGTAGATTTTACATTTTGAGTGAATAGCAGCCATTTGCAGGTGGTTTTTGAACCTCTTTTTGTTGTATCATAAAAGTCAGGCACAAGGCTGACTTCTGAAAACTTGTTTCAGGACAAGGAAAAGGGGGTCATGACCATGAGGCTTTTCTGTTTAAATCAGCAAAACTTCTTTGGAGTTTAGCTAGGATTAATGAAAGGCCATGGGCTCTGCTGGTTGTGCTGCAAATTTTCCAGTGTGCTTTTTGAACAAGCCAGAAAAAGATTTGCCCAAAGGGACACATGAATATGTGGCACATGGATAACTTTTAAGTATAGAAGTTCTGGGGTTTTTCAAAAGAAGAAGGAAAGAGCTAAAAAGTGTGTACAATAGAAAAAGATGGAGAGAGGCAGGCATGAGGCTGGCCTCTCTGCACTTTCAGTTGGATGTCCAGCATGGGAGGGAAGTCGGGTAATTTTTCTGAGACTTCTGGGTCCTCCTCGAAATATCTGCTGGCAGAGGTGAAAATCTCACATAGTGAAGTCCTTATGTCAAGATTAAAACATGGAGCTCAGTCTGGAAGTATAAAATGGGATGAGATGCCATTTCCCCTGACCATGTTTGAATTACTTGTATAGAAGAGATCAAGAACATTGCTTTCCCAAGGATTTCTTGTTCAAGCTTTTTTTGGAAAGAAATTGAGTAAATTGATCTTTGTTTACATTTAATAGTCTATAATAAATACTGCTCTACTTTGCTGCATTCTTGCAGATGTTGGTGCTTTCCAAACTCTTGAGGAGGGACTATTATGGCATTTCCACACCTAGCAAAAACCAAACAATGACTGTGGATAAATTTTTGTACATAAATGCCCCAGACATTTCTAGAGATTTACTTTTAAATCTATTTCTTCATCTTTCCGTCCCTATCCTCACATTTAGGTACGTGATATATCTATGTGGGTAGCTGTAGTGTAAGACACATTCATATATATATATTTCAGTCTGCTTAGGACATGAGAAAGGGCACAGTGCTCTTTACTTCAGCAGATGTTCTCAGAGACCGATATGCTTTCATTTATTAGTGAGCTGTTTTGGTAAGCTATTTTTTTCCCCTCAGTATAACTTGTTGCAGTTCTGCTGTAATAAGTGGGTATGTTTTCCCTTTCTGAAAGGGTTGGCCTGAGAGAATTTCACGGATTATTCCCTTTTGACTTCTAAATTCCCCAGGTTAAGATGTTTTCCTACATGGTTCTTCCATTATCATTTAGCTCTGAACACATCCTCTTGGTATGTGAAATAACAGAAGTATATGCCACATGTTTTCTGAGGACATGAGCCATAACCCTCAGAAATAAATTTACTGCTCTTCTAGCCCAGAAGCCATTGAAGTAAATTACATCTGGATGAAAAATGAAAATATACTGCAGTCAAAAAACCCCTGCGTGTTCTTTTTTACATCAGCCATGGTTTCTAATGCTTCCTTAATATACAAATACACATACCTGAAGTGATAATTAATCCAACTAAATGCACAAAATTGCCCACATATATCTGACTTTAATAAACAGGATTTAATCTTAAAGTTTCATAAAGCCTTCCAACATCCAGATCTAAACTTAATTTGGTGATGCAAATAATGTTTTCATGTATCTTCATTTCTCACATAGAGAAGGCACATTTATTGAATGCCTTCTTTGCTTCAGTGTTCACTGCTAAAGCCAGCCCTCATGAAGCCTGAGCCCTAGAGATAACAGAAAAGGTCTTTGGTAGAGGACGACCAGGTTAAAGAGTTCTTAGCTAAGCTGGACATCCATAATTCCATGGGCTCTAATGGAATGTATCCATGAGTGCTGAAAGAGCTGGTCAATTTCCATCATCTTTGAAAGGTCATGGTGAACAAGAGGAGTGCCTGAGGATGGGAGGAAGGTCATTGTCACTCTAGTCTTCAAGAAGGGCAAGAAGAATAACCCAGAAAACTGGTTAGTCTCACCTCTGTACCTGGAAAGATGATGTGACAAATTATTTTGGATGCCATCCTCAACCATTGGAAGAGAAGAAATTATTTGAGGTAGTAAGCATAGATTCATCATGGGGAAATCATGCTTGACTAATCTGATAGCTTTTTATGATGTCACATCTGGCTGGGTAGGTGAGGGGAGAGCAAGGGCGGTGGCCTACCTTGACTTCAGCAAGACTTTCGACACTGTCTCTCATAACATCCTCATGAGGAAAATAATGCAGTGCAGGGTGGACAGCAAGGTGGGTGGAGAGCTACTTGTATGAGAAAGCTCAGAGAGCCTTTATCAGTGGTGCAGAGTTGAATTGGAGATAGCTCAGAGAGTCTTTATCAGTGGTGCAGAAGGTCAATGATATTCTGGAGTGCATTAAGAAATGTGTATCCATTAGGTCTAGAGTGGTCATCCTCCTGCTGTGCTCTACTCTACCCTGCTGAGACCACATCTGGAGTGCTGTGTGCAGTTCTGGGCTCCCCAGTTCAAGAGGGGCGGGGAACTACTGCAGAGACTCCAGTAGGTGACAACTGGGAGCCTGGAGCATCTCTCTTATGAGAAAAGATTGAGAGTGCTGGGACTGTTTAACCTTGAGAAAAATGAGAGGAGACCTGATCTATGCCTATAAATATCTGTAGGGTGGCTGTATGGAGGATAATACCAGACTGTTTTCAGTTGTGCCCAGTGACAGGGCAAGGGACTCTTTACTACAGAGTGCATAGTAGAGGGGGAAAAATCACATCCCTCAACCTGTTAGCCACAGGTGTGATGAGGTTTTAGTAATTCAGCATTGCTCCTGTTACTAATTAACCCTACAAACAGCACCACAGATCACTGCAGAAGTCATTTAGTGGCTTCACCTTTTTAACACAGTATTTGAAATAGATGAAGTGTAAATGTTTGATTATTTTCCTGCCCCTCGTTATTATCAGCAATGTGTTACTTTCCATTATACTACCTGTGTTGAAGATAGCCTGTGTAAACAAACCTCAGAAGCAATAGAGCTGGGGACAGCTTGTATATGCCAGTGTTCCTTTTAAGTAAATCAACCGGCTGAGCTTTTATCAGAGTTCCATATTCTCCCCTCTTTTCTCTCCAGAGCCAGAGAGAGATTCCTACTCCCTGACTAACTGCATGAAAAGGGTAGATTGTGTAATGACAATGGGTGGAAGCTGGAGCACAAGAAGTTCTATCTCAACACGAGGAGAAACTTCTTTACTGTAAGGGTTACAGAGCACTGGAACTGGCTGCTCATGGAGGTTGTGGAGCCTCTTTCTCTGAATCCTTTCAAGACCTATCTGGATGTGTTCCTATGTGACCTGCCCTAAGTTCTATGGTCCTGCCTGAGCAGGGGAGTTGGACTTGATGACCCCTGGAGGTTCGTTTCAACCCCTAATGTCCTGTGTATGTCATCCCGGTGAGCGGATGGCCTGACCACAGACTCCATTAAGTTGCGATTAACAGTCTCACAAGGAAGCTCAAGGCCTCAGGACTTGTCCCTTCACAGCCAGTGAGGAAGCAGAGTTACAGGCATTTTTGAAAGCTGACCTGAAAACTTTGTAGGCAGCGTTTGTTTTCTGGAGAGGGCTATTCAGCTGCCACCTCTAGTAATTGGTTTCTCCCTGATGCACCAACATAAAGGAAGAGACTAACCTCAGCCGCGTGCTCAGTTGATGCATGGGCCCACGCAACATTGCCCTAGCCCCTAAAGCACACGCATGTGCACATCTGCCACCCAAAGCCTGAATTTTGATCCAAATATTGGCATTTTATCACGCCAAGTCTAGAATTTGGTGTACTCTGTGTTGCTGGTGATGTGTGACAGTAGTTTAAGTTCTTAATGAAATCCATCTCTAAAACAATAGGTGACAAGGCAGTGCAAGATTTCATCGACATTGCAAGAGTCACTTCATTTTCACTTGTCTCTTACACTTGATTGGACACATTGGTATTTTAAATGCATTACAAATTTAATCAAAAGCATCAAATGAGGTACAGAATGTTAAAATGACATTCAGGAAAACATCTGTGGCTATGGAGTGGGAATTATTCTTGCATAAAAAAGCAGATACTCTGTACTTTACTAGATTAATTGAATAAACACCGCAATATTGAAGCAATATTGAAACTCCTCACAAGTTTGTATGGAAGGTCAACTCATGGCATTTCCCACTCTGTCAGTCAATACATAGACCTTGAATAGACTTGTGTTGTTTAAATAAGTTGAAGGATTATTCCATTGAACATTTTCCTTTGTGGACTGTTGAGTCTGCTCAGGTGAGATCAAAAGGACTAGTCATTTAACACAGCAAGTGTTACCAAGCTGTCTTATCAGGCTGTGTTATCAGATTTAGGTGGGAGAGCACTAAAAGCTCAGTTCTGCAAAAGTCATTCAGTTTCACAAATTTCACTGGCACAGATATGTCTATTACCCTTTGAGGAACTATAGCTTAGAAAGCCATTGATAAGACATTATGGCATCCTGGCTTGTGTTAGGAATAGTGTTGTAAGCAGGTCTAGGGAAGTGACCATCCCCCTGTACTCAGCATTGGTAAGACCCCACCTTGAGTACTGGGTACTGAGGTTTGGGTACCTCAGTACAAGAAGGATGTTGAGGTGCTGCAACAGGTGCAGAGGACAGCATCTGGGCTGGTGAAAGGCCTGGAGAACCAGCCTTGTGAGTTGTGGCTGAGAGAGCTGGGGCTCTTTAGTCTGAGGAGGCTGAGGGGAGGCTTTATTGCTCTCTACAACTACCTGAAAGAGCACTGTAGAGAGGTAGGTGCTGGCCTCTTCTCAGAAATAGGCCAATGATAGGACTAGAGGGATCAGCCTAAAGTGGCATAGAGGGAGGTTTAGGCTGGACATTAGGAACATTTTTTTTCTCTGAGAGGGTTGTAAAACACTGGAACAGGCTGCCCAGGCAGGGGGTTGTCACCACCCTTTAATGTGTTTAAAAGTCGTATAGATGAGGTGCTTAGAGATTTGTTTTAGGGGCGGTAAAGGTAGGAGTACGGTTAAAGGTTGAATTTGGTGATATTATAGGTCTTTTTCAATCTAAATGTTTCTGTGACTGTTTTAGTATCAAGATATAATAGCCTGAAATTACCTGAAGCAGTGTTCTTTAGCTTCCCGTGTAGTACATAATCTTTCTCATGTTCATAAAATGTATTTGCTTCTCTTGAAATCAAGCTCCAAAACACTATTTATTGTCTGTCCAGATTTGATCCATATGGAAAGTGTGCCAGGTAAGAGCAAGAAAAATCAGAAGACATAAAGGTTCAAAATTCTGTTCAGGCCTTCTCCACAATCCATGCTATACTACAGATACTTTTCTACTGATTATTTTTCACAGCAGTTTAGATTTAAGAAGTAGACACTGAAGAGTTTAAAATCAATCAGAGCAGCATAAGGAATAGATGTAACTTTCTTTCTTATTATGTGTAGAATCCACACAAGTACATATGTGCATTTGAATACCATTAGAATGAACTTTGTAAGTTAAAAGC